>VRLP01007096.1:0-23984 GCA_009660295.1 Lophius piscatorius | reverse complement strand
CTGTCTGAACCTGGACTGTTTCACTGTGTGAACCTGGACTGTTTCTCTGTCTGAACCTGGACTGTTTCACTGTGTGAACCTGGACTGTTTCACTGTGTGAACCTGGACTGTCTCACTGTCTGAACCTGGACTGTTTCTCTGTATGAACCTGGACTGTTTCACTGTGTGAACCTGGACTGTTTCTCTGTATGAACCTGGACTGTTTCACTGTGTGAACCTGGACTGTTTCACTGTGTGAACCTGGACTGTTTCACTGTATGAACCCGGACTCTTTCACTGTGTGAACCTGGACTTCTTCCTCACTGAATAACAAACTAATCAATCATTTTTTTCCCACTCGAAGTAGAAAACGTCCATCATCGTAACGTTTGTTCAGTCTGTTGTCCAAACGTCTCAGTTCTTGTCTGTGATTCCAGGCCCAAACCTGAAAGTGATCAGCACCATGTCTGCTGGACTTGATCATCTGGCTCTTGATGAAATCAAGAAGCGGTAGGTTTCATAAAAAAGCCCTCTAGTTTACTCAAAGGGAAATGGACCTCCGACGAGGCGTGTCCCCTGTCCTCTGAGTTCTGTTTGTCTGTCAACAGTGGCATACGAGTCGGGTTCACTCCAGACGTCCTGACTGAAGCTACAGCTGAACTGACCGTCGCCCTGCTGCTGGCCACCGCCCGCCGGCTACCAGAGGCCGTGCAGGAGGTCAAAACGTCAGTTAGCCTCACCGAGTTTTTAAATCTCACACAGATCCGTGTTTTTAACTTTGTAACCACGAGTTCACGTCGTGTCCTTCACGTTTCTCCTCTTCCTCTCGTCTCAGCGGGGGCTGGAGCTCCTGGAGTCCTCTCTGGATGTGTGGTTATGGTCTGTCTGGAAGCACAGTCGGGATCATTGGACTGGGACGTATCGGTAAGCCCTGCTAGTACTGCTTCTTTGGGTCAGAACCCTCTCGGCGCCAGTAGAAGGACCCAGAGGCTCTCTTATTGTTTTCATTTGTGTTTTAAGTTGTCGACAATTTGGATTCACAAGAAGTAACAACATACCACACGTTTATACATCTTCACAAATACCATAAAAATATATTTCCTGTTATTTTTAAAGCCTTTTTGTCCTTTTAACCCTTTGATGTCGTCATCAACCGTTCAGAAACAGACTAAATAATGTTTAAATGAAACCAGAGGGCAGCAGAAAACTAGATATATAAATGAATTAAACTGTCTGCAGCGGTAGACGTCTGACTTTTAGATCAGGGTGTTAATAAACAGGAGGCAAGAAAAAAAGTTACTTCAATGCATTTAATCCTAATAAAATCAGATCTAAGAGGTTTTTCAGACTTTACCTGTTTTTTCCTGCGTTATTTAAAGATGTCCATCTTCATGATTACTGAGAGGGTTACCTTCTCTATAGTGTAGAATCCCCCGAAACGTTTGTCCCTTCATTAACGGAAGTTCAGTGTGAAACTGCCAACTTTCATGCAAATTAGATATTTCTCAATACCTTTCATATCTTTAGATATGTAATGTTTTTAAATCTTATGGTATATAACTGTTAAAATGTTGAGTAATTGTTTAAAAGCCCCCAAAGTTAATCTTATTCATTATGTTTATATAAACAGGTGTGTTTTTCTATTTTAATTAGCTGTTTAGTAGCGGCTCATCCAGGGCCGCATTCCTATTGGTTCCCTCGTCCCACGTGGGCACTGAGAAGGAAGGTAGTGCGGTCAGCAGTTCAACACATTTAACTTCTTTTTTCAATTTCAACACATTTGTTGCACGCGGTTTGTGTGTGAATGACACTTTAAGTATTTATATTAATGTTTCCATTTGCTTGTGGTTTATTTATAATTGTTACCTTGTTACTGTCGCCGTTAACCGTGCTTTGGCAAGTCAGCGGATCGGTATACCGGAAGTGTTTTTCACAGTATTTCACAATTAAAGTATTATGTATAACCAACCGGTAGTGAAATTGTTGACATCAGCGCTAACTTAACAAATATAAATGTTCAGTGTTTAAGATGGTAAATGTGCTTTCTGTTTATATTATTTTGAAGATGTTAACACTATATCATATCATATTAATAGAGTTTTATGTCGATACTCATCAGACAGTGCCCACGCTGAGCTCTTTTGCTGCACGAACTCCACTCTAGTAGTTCTTTCTGGGTTTCCCTCCAGTGGTTCTGTATCTTTTGGTACCCCCATAAAACAGTGAGTGTCCTCAGGAAGTGGAGACGTTTCCAACCCGTTCTTACTTAAAACGTCTCGGTTTGTCTTCAGGGATGGCCGTGGCGAGGAGAGTCCTTCCCTTTGGGGTGAAGAGGCTGCTGTATTCAGGCAGAACCGTCAAAGCTGAAGCTGCTGAGGTCCGAGGAGAGTTTGGTAAGAGAAGAGGAAGGAAACGGCAAAAACAGAAATCTAGATAGAAATAGAAAGAGATGGAAGGTTTCTATGTTCCAGCGTTTCCTTTGCTTTAAGCGTTTTGGTCCTGAATGATCTTATTCATGGATCAGAACTCGTGAGATTTTATTCCTATCCTTCAAAATAAGAGCACTTAAAATACATTACTCCTTAGGATTATAAAATTTTACAGAAAAAAATTATCGGTATCAGTCAGACTTTATAAAAATTGATCGGCCAAGAAAATTACAAAACCGTTGCACCTCTAGTTTTAAGTTTTATGTGCAAACTTTCCTACAAACTGAAAAAAAAAGAAGTTAAATATTTGTCTTTGTAACACAAATGTTTCTAGTTGGTTCTTTGAGGCTGAAGATTTTTCCCTTTTTTTTAAAAAAGATCCGTTGGCAGATAATTTTGCTTATTTTAAGTTGTATAGCGTCCGTTAAATTATACATTTTCTCTTGTTTTGACTGAAAGCAGGACTGACAAAATCAATCTGATATTTCAAAATAAAAGATAGACATAAGTGGGAATGAGATGATGCTCCCTCCTCTTCAGTTCCCATGGAAACACTGGCGTCTGAGAGCGACTTCATCATAGTTTCCTGCCCGCTGACGCCAGAAACCACGGGCACGTGTGACAGGACCTTCTTCAGCAGGATGAAGAACACAGCCGTCTTCATCAACTCCAGCAGGTGGGTGTATTTTTAGAGAGACTCTAGAAAAGTATTTCACTTTGTACAAAACACGCGGTAAATACTGTTATTTGTTGTAAATAATAATAATATTAAGTCGTGGTCATGAGATCATTTATTTTTCTTCTGGGAAGACAAAAAGTTGAATTAGGACCGGAACACGTGTGGACTTTGTTGTCTGGCGTTTCCGGGCAGCGTCTCTTGGACCGTCTCGGATCATAAAAGGCGATCTTGAGGTGGAAAAGGTCGACCGTTTTTGTCACGTAGCCGCGGAACCGCGTTTAAACGACGCGGCTGAGATGAACGTCTTGTCCGTGTTCCAGGGGGGCCGTGGTGGACCAGGAGGATCTGTACGAGGCTCTGACCCGCGGACAGATAGCTGCTGCTGGACTGGATGTCACCACACCCGAGCCCCTCCCTCCGGACCACCCCCTGCTCACGCTGAAGAACTGTGGTGAGTGGACCGGATGGCCGACGTGAGGTTCTGCTGCATTCTGTTCCTGAAACGGTCTTCTCTCTCTCCAGTGGTGCTGCCACACATCGGCAGCGCCACCTTCTCCACCAGAGGCAACATGGCGGCTCTGACCGCTCAGAACCTGCTCGGCGGTCTACTGGGCACAGACATGCCCAAAGAATTCACCTTCTAGCGCCTGAAGCTGAACCGCGGTGCCTTCAAGTCCAACATCCTTCCTCCATGAACCGGTTTAAACTGGTTATGATCTACGGCGTGAGGTCAAAGGTCGACGGAGGCTAAAGATGGAGGAAGAGGGCAAAAATACTAAACACAGAATGTTTACATCATATTAGTGTTAACCCGTTTCATGATAGCACTTTTGAACTGCACCAATCAGCCAAAACATTATAACCACCATGCGACAGCTACATTAGAGAGCGTTTGGACATTCTGTCCTCATGTTTGTGTTCGAAGCGAGAAAAATGGACACTTTTGTGAGCATGAGATCTCCCAGGCGTTCTCAGGCCATGTGGTGAGTGTTGCTGGGGAGAGGGACATACGGAATACTCTTCTGCCACCATGACTCGACCCTGGATGAAAAGAAGATGGATGGTTGTAATGTTATGGCTGATTGGTGTACCTTCACTCTAGATAGAAGGAATACTCTGTTTGACCTTTGAGATGTGTTCAAGCTCTTGAAGAACGAAGAAGCAGCACTCCACCACCTCACCTCCAATAAACACTGCATTTACTCAGTTCTGTACTTCTTTACAAATCTGAGGTACTTGTACTTTACTTGAGTACTTCCACTGCATTCACCTGACAGATGTAGTTACTAGTTACTCCTCAGTTACTTCTCAAATCTCCAAATGTCAAATGTTAGATATAAATTATGGGTTTTATTTACAATAGCATGTGATGTAAAAATACTGGAGTATTTTTACAGTGTGGTACTTTTGTACTCTGCTGCCTCATCTGTTCAGAAATGTTTCCATCAGAGCAGAGTTGGAGAAATAACTTCTCATGTTACACGAAATAAACTGAGGTACAAATACTTACTTTTTTTTTTTAGTGTCCCTGCTTTTTATCTACACTGTTAAAAAAATAAATAAAAAAAAAACAGAACCCATGTAAAACTGGAATTCCATTAAAACACAAATGATTGAATTCATCATTTATTTACAGTAGTAAAAAAAAATTGAACCTTTGAGGATTTTTTCCGTGCGTTCACATAAATTTGGCTTCATTTAATTTGTTTCATCTCACGGAATGACAAAACAAAAACATCAAATGATTACGTCACTCATTAAACCTGAAAGTTCAAAAGTCAGGTTTCGTCTTTCGAGCCGGAGACGTTGGCGGTCCGGCGCCGGTCAGAGCAGCGTGTCGGGGAATGTGGGATCATCCCTCCAGATCACGCAGGTGTTCTTGCTGTGTTTGTACAGGTGGGACGTCTGGTTGAAGCGTTTCCCACACTTGGGGCAGGAATAGGGTTTTTCCCCCGTGTGGATGCGGATGTGCTTCTTGCAGTCGGTGAGGTTCAAGAAGGTCTTGGTGCAGATCTTACAGGCGTACCTCTTCTCGCCCTCCACCAGCAGCACCAGGTCTTCAGCCGCCGCCTTCTTGCATTTGGACAGAACCTCATCTGAAGCTCTGATGAGGGGGGGTCTCTCGGCCGCGTCTCCTGCCGGTGCAGAGGGAGGATCTGGGCCGGCTTCAGATCCGGGCAGCACTTTGGGGGCGATGCGACGGAAGGTGGTGGCCACGGCCTTGGAGGGTTTGATGAGGGGCGGGTCCAGACGGAGGCCGCTCAGGAACCCCGCGAGTGGGCTGTGGGTGGGCTGCAGAATGAGGGTGTCGCTGAAGCCGGAGACCTGAGTCGGGAGAAGTTGCTGTAAGGGGACAGAAGGTACTGGAAACAGAAGAGAGGAGGAGGGTTCGGAGTTCTGACCCGGTTCAGCTTCATCAGCGTCAGGACCGGCACTGCTGGTGATACCGGCGGCGGCGGCGAGGTTAGCCAGGCTGTCCTCTTCATCCAGAACTCCTACCACGCTTTCACTGCTCGGGTTGAGGAAGCAGGAGAAGGCGAGTTCTGACAGGCTGTCCAGACCTTCTACTGGGTCCACTGAGTCCTCACCCACACCTCCAGCCTCTCCCTGAGGACCCGATTTAAGATCTGAACAGAGCTGAGAGTGTAAAGATCCAACATCTCCCTCAGTCGGACCAGCTGTGCTCATCTTCTCATCATGTAGCTGAGAGTCCAGATGTGGTGCTGGTGGAGATGGAAGGAAATGATTTGGGTCCAGGTGAAACTCTGAGGAGTAGGAGCTCTGATTCTCCTTTTTCACCTCAATCATCTCCATCTTCTGCTCCTCTCCTCCTCCTCCTCCATCTTCTTCGTCCCCCACCTTCACTTTGACCACAGCACCTCCAGTGCTGCTGTCCGACTGACTTGGCAGCTGGATCTCCTCAAACTCTCCTTTGGGAGCTTCGTATTTCTCCTCCCAGAGTCTGCTGGCCACCTTCAGGCAGTCAGTGGACAGAAGCTCCTCTCCTGGCTCCTCAGCACCAGCGGAGCTTCTATACTCCTTAAAGTCTCCCTCAAGCAGCCTGCAAGATCTCTTCCTGCCTTCAAGCAGGTCCTCATGAGATTTTCTCTTGCTCGTGTTCCTCCAACCTCCTTGGTCTTCCCCTCCAACCGACTGACTAACCTCAACCACCACATGGTCCTCCTCCTCACTGACGTTCTCCTCCATGCCGGACGTGATCTTCTGGGAGCATTGCTGCTGCTGCACTGACCTCCAGCCTTTAGGCGGTGATGCTGGGAAGTTCTTCCTGGACAGGTGGAGCTTGCAGGCCTTGACCACAGTGTTGAGATGAAGGTGGGACGCTGCCAGCAGGACATCCATCACGTTGGAGGCCCTCAAAGAGAGGGTGGAGGTGTAGATCATGTCCAGCAGGGTGGAGAAAGCCTCTGGGGTCACCACTTCTGGATCCAGCTTCATCACACTGGGGCCTCCACCTCCACCTAAATCTGCTCCACCTCTCTCCCCGCTGTCGCTGGAGCCGAGCAGAGCCTTGAAGTGGGAGCTGCAGGCCGCGAGGATGGAGCGGTGGGCCCGGAAGTTCTGGCCTCCGACCACCACCACGCAGTCACACAGCTGATCGTGGAGCCGCTGGTGGTTGAGCTGCTGGAAGATCTGCTGGAAGTGAGCTGGAAAATCCATTTTTGTTTCTCAATGTTGCCGCCCGACACCAACGGAACCGCGGGTCAGAAGAACTCCTTGCGGGTCATTGTTCCAGGCAGACCAGCTGATCCGGGAGATCCGCGGGTGATTCGCATCTCATCCACTGAACTCGGTCCGTGGCTGGTGTTTTGGAGAACCTGAGGTGTGATCCAGTCCGTCGGAGCCGGTTCCCTTGTCCTGGAGATGCTGTGGGTCGTGGGCGGGTCGAGTCCGGGTGTCTGACAACAGGATGCGGATCGGATCAGGTTTCTGGTTTAAACGCAGCTTCGATCCAAACACAATGTTCCTTTTCTGCCGGAGGAGAACAGCTCTGATCGGTTCTTAATGATGGATCAGAACTCACACAATCAGGACGGTTTGTTGTCAACGATCCTTTCTGCTCAGTCCGGCCGTAGAATACACCGCCTCCTGCTGGCAGTCCGGCGGAACCGCATCCACGTGTTTCAACTGATTCTGTATGGAGGACCAAACATGACGTAAGGATAAATAAAAAAAACACTTGTAATACTTAATAATAATTAAATAAATAAATCTTGTCATTGAAAATGGCTTTATTAAATTAGTTTATATTTATTTTATGTATTCTTTTTATTGTTTTACCTGCATTTATTCATTAATTTTCCTTTCAATAATTATTAATTTAATTTGTTACATTTATCTTTACAGGAACCAATTGAAAAATACATTAAAAGTAAATATTCAAAAATGAAGTTTAATAAAAAGGGTTCTGATTTAAAAAAACAGAGACGCTACAAACAAAAAGAAAAATAATGTTCATTCATAACCTAAGGCTAAACTGATGAAAATAATAAATTAGTAAATAATAATCCAAAATCAAAGACTACAACTTATGAATACGATGCAATCAAAAACTTACGCAGAAGGAGGAAGAGACTCTGAAGGGAGCAGGACGGGAGATGGAGGCACGTGAACATGGACGAGACCACGGGCGGGTTTATCAGGCCCGTGACAGAAGAACGGATAAAGAGGGAGGACATCAACCTAAATACTCAAGACAAACGAGACGAATGGGAAACAGGTGAAGACTGAGGACAGGTGACCCTAGGAAACCGGATTCACGCACACACATTCACAGAAGACACACACAGACTCGAGACAACTTTTCTTTAAATAGTTCGTGTTTGTGCGTTACAACAAATTTGGCATACAATATAAACACAGTGGTGGAATGAAATTACTGAACATTTTTAAATAATTATTCAAGTATTAAGACAAACATTGTACAAAATAAAAGGTTAATCAAAGAAAATAATAATTAATAATTAAAACACAATAAATAAAAATTATTTAAGGAAACTAAGGCGCACACAAGGGCAAAGCGTGGCAAATTAGAAAAGCAAGATTTCGAGACGAATTGTATATATTATCAATCATTTTGTTCATATTTACAATATTATCTTTTTGAGGGTCACACGCCTCCCGTTTGTAGGATTCCACAGACACGAGATCTCACATAATCTCGCGGGAACAAACGTGACGTCAGAAGAAAAACAAACATGGAGGACGATGGACGTCTTCGTCGGTCTTATTGTGATATATCCTGTGTGACGCGTTATAAAGACGCTCGTGTTGTTGTCGTCGCATTCCACAAGCTGCTCTTTTCTTCAATAACCCACCTGACTCGGGGTTCAGGTACGTTTGGGTTTCTGTTCGCCGTAAAAGTACGCAACATCCGGTTATGACGCTCCCGGTCCGCTCGCTCTCATTGGCTGTTGCGGGTATTCGGACGGAAGATCAGGAGTATTAATACTCCTTTTCCAAAAAAGCTGGTTCCAGGGCTATTTCGGAGCCAGAGCCTGACTTAGCACCAATTATTTGCTTTCCCAAGGCTTAAGCACCAGCTCCTGCCTCTCTAAACTTGTGCCATACAGGCACCCACTTTCGTTGGTCTAGGGCCAAGAACCAATTACGTTATACGGTGACGTAATGACGTGGTTCCGACATGGCTCCTTATCAATGGAATAGCAAACGGGTTCTTAAGAGGTGCGAGAGTTTAACCAACTAAGCACTGGCACCAGGTTCTTTTTGGTGGAGAAGGGGTGATATCGGGGAGGCTCCGACTCCAAAGGGAGCAGTAAAATAATCGTACTAACACCACACTTAAGAATTATTTGTACAGAGTGGGTTGAGACAAGCTTCAAATCGGGCCACCCGCCCCTGACCAACATTAAATGGGGTTGTTTACCCTCTAGTGCATCGACTGATGAGACATCTTAAGTTATTAAGTTCAGCACAGACAACCACATTCCTTACATTCTTTATTTGCCTCCTGTTTCTGGGCGATACCATGATTAAATTTAAACTCTGATCCAAACTGTTGCCGGGCAGACTGAGACACACAGCCAGAAAATTTGTCGATCAAAACAAATTTTTTTTGTGAGGAGGACTGAGCAGTTCTACCGCATAATAACGAGACAACAAAAACATTGCTACGGTTTAATAGGGTGAACACAGCAGGCATCCAACTTTAAATTCCATAGTAACGACATTTTGTTAAAAAAAAAAAAGACAGACTTGAAAGAAAAGTAAGAACCAAAGTAATAAATTAGACCGCCGTGTGTCCTCAGGTGCAGTGACGGACAGACAGCAGGATGTTCTGATGTGGCTCCGGCTTCCTGCTGATGTTGGTCCACGGTCCGTGTTACAGTAAACTCTCTGGATGGTGAAGGACGGGACCGGCGTTTCCGATCAGATGCTGTCCAGCTTCTTTAACACGAACGGGGCTGAAAAACAGAAAGCAGGTGGCGCTGTTTAGACCATGAATACAGACGTAGCAGATATGTGTGCTGCACAGATAACAGAACTGTGGTTCCCGCCGCTAGAGAGGTTCTGTTTTCCCTCCAGTGATTTTGTGAGTTTGTTTTTTTGTTCGTTTCTGAGAAGGATGACAGAAAAAAAACGACAGGACGGGTCTGCGTGAGATCTTACCCAGAGGTAGGTTTTGGCATTTTCTAGAGGTGATTAAATGTTGATAACGTTACACGATTCTCATCATTTAAAGAAAAAAAGTTTGGAGTCGTGATGTCACAATGTGCTCTTTACTGCCTTTGATATTCCGCAGCTAGAGGCTCGGTGGGCTGAACAGAAACACTGAAGTGGAAGGTGTAGGAGAAGAGCAGCTACAGAGTATTTCAATAAATTCAGACATTCATGGAAGAATCTGAACCGAGAGTTCTGCTGTGCCTTGGCGGAGGTTTGCACTTTCTGAGTGTTTTCACTAGTTATAACTGTTTTGCATTTGAAATGTTCTTGGTGTTATCGTTCTATTTCCTTCTATTATTTTTAACTTTAACTTTTAAAAGCATCGCGTGAACAAGTGACGTAGTAAATGAGAATTCTGCTATGAACACTCACGGATCACCTGGTTAAATGTTGCAGAACAAAAGTTTTGACTTGTCTAATACATCTGATAGTTTTGTTGCTATATGAAAGTTATTTTAGGTATTTATTTGAGGCAACGCTTAACTTAAAATAACCAATGAGCGGAACAGATTAAATTAAGACACGTAAGTAAAAATCATATCTGAAAATAAACACTGGTGGGTTTTTAAATGCTTTAAATGTTTTTTGGTGTGTTGTGTAAATGCTTTATATTTAGCATAATTATATCACTTATACGTCATATATTACATGAAAAAAAACATAGGGTTACATTTTTGTCAGTCTGGTGTATTCTTCAGCGTATAAACAAACATAAAGTGACCAATTAAAGCACAAATATCAGTATCAAAGTCATTTTTAGTGCTGATTTCTTTGTCAATGTCATCGTGTGGACTCACCGGCTCTGAGCAGGGCGACGTAAATCAGAAAGTTTCGTACAGATGTGATGACGTCTTGTCGCATTTTCATCTTCATCTCCTCTGGATCCATTTTAGGACCGAGCCCTTCTAATTTAAACATTTTATCCGAGATTTATTCGCTCTTTTTCTACAGTATGCTCTGGTGCTGAAAACTCAACGTTTCAGGAGCATGGGTAAGACAATCTAAACCGGAAATACGTCACCGGAATTTTTTCTTAAACAAATCTTTATTTAAATGTACAAAACAAAGGCATGTAAAATAAATAGTAGAAGTTCCTTAATGTTAATGAGTGTGAGAATAATAGCTAGTAACAGAAAAATATGACTGTATAAATAAAAAGATAAAACTTTCATCTTTTAGTTAAAACTGATGACTACGTAACAGGAAGTTAACGACGGCGAGAGCAGAGGAACAAACATACAGAAGGCAAAACGCATTGATTTCTTTTGAATAAACTTTATTAGTTATCATACAATTTACAGCATAAGAGGAGACATAATATAAGGAATGAAATAAAAGGCAAAATACTTGAAAACACTCCATATTAATGAGCATCAATAATAACCATCTATCTGTGTAAAGAATTATTACGACTACCTTTAAATATTGATAATAATGAATTTTCTAAAAATGAAATTGATTCCAACTACTCCACAGACTCAGTCTTTGTCTTTTATGTTCAATCAATTTGCTTGAGACTTTTGGGCAAAAATTAGAATTCCATCTTTCCCCACCATTTCAACAGACTGTAGCATTCGGTATAATTCTTTAGGATAAATGTGATGACCTCTGTGCTAACGTTATTCTTTGTCGTGCAACATTCTTCATTTATAAAACGAAATTGTCAGGGACCTCCGCCGACATTATAAATCATAGATAAACAGAGAAAATCGACTTTTTAAACTCCTGCCTTCAGTTTGAGCCATAATTTAGGCTTATTGTTTTATCCCTCTTGCAAAATTTGGTGTTTCTGTTTTTCTTGTTTATTATATCGCTATTACTTTTTTTGTCAGTATTTATTGTCTTATTAATTTTTTTATTATAACACTGGATTCAATTTGACCTTACATAATGATGTGTAGGTATTATGATGATAATTTGCTTTTCGACATTGTTGACATTTAATATTTGGATTGTTAAATACCAGGATTTATGCTGATTGCCTTATTTGTTTACTTAAATAAAAAATAAAAATTATATTACTCCATAATTATTATTATTATTGTGTATAGAGCTGACCTTGCGGAGGATGGGTGGTGGACCTCCGGCCTGAGGGTGGAGGAGACAGGGAGAAAGAGGGACGAACAGAGGGAGGAGGAGGAGGAGGAGGAGGAGGGGGGAGGTTATTTCTGAGCTCAGGGCCGAGGATTAGAGAGCAGTCCGTGTGTGATGACAGCATCCAGCATTCAGCCAAACCCCCCACACTCTCCACATCATCATCATCACCATCCGGCCCAGGAGGATCTGCTCCCTCGGTCTCTCCGCTACCAGTGATCTTCCTCGCGGTAAAACCCTCCCAGAGTCCCGGTCCCGGTCCGTCCGTCTCCTCCTCACACCACGAGGTGAGTTTTCTCGGTATTTCCCGGTGTTATTGTCTGATGACGGAGCAGCAGACGGAGGCGCCCGCACCTTGCCTTCAAACCAGCCCGCAGATTTAGCCTTAAATAATATTCATCCCTCAGAAATGAATAATTGAACCGGTGGTCGTTTCCACGGAGGATCCTCGTGTCTCGCGTGAGGAGGTGTATTTAAATCGGATTAAAATGATAAAGGGAGCAACAAAAGCCTGACCTTTCTCTCTCTCTCTCTCTCTTTGTTGAGCCTCATGGTGTGATCAAACTTGGTCATGGTTATTAATAATATGAATAATGAGCATTAATGTTCCTCCAGTCAGTGAAGAAATAAAACCGGTCCGTGATTTATGATCGAACTATTCTTCCATGAATGAATAGTCTTGTTGTATCTTGCAGAATAAGAAGAGCTGTTATCTTTGACGTACACGGACGAGGTTAGGTCCGTAGATTGTCTCACTGCTGTCCTGCACTGACGGTCGGAGCCCACGCGGCCATATGTGCAGAGAAATCACTCCGGATCGGAACCGGACAGACTAAATCCTGGCGGATCAGGGGGATGCCAGCAGTCTGGGTAGTAAAAACACGCACATTGTGAATGGGCGTAGACGATGAGGATGATGAGGAAGTCGCCTGTCCTTTCTTCCTCTCTCGTCCTCATAGCCTTTGGTCAGCAGCAGCAGCCTCCTGCGTGCCAGGCGTGTTAAACGCAACATAACTGGACCGGAACGATGCGTTGTGCTGTTCGGGGGCCTTCATTGAATGCGTGACATGAGGGGGACATGATTCCGTGTCACGTGTGACAGCAGAGCCTTCACTCTCCCACAGAAGTCACTCATTCAGTACATTTAACATTTAACAGCTTCATTCGCTCCTCTGCTGAAAGAATCTGTCCTGCTTTCCAAAAAAGCCCCCATTCCCCTGCGTTGTACAAACAATTCCCCTGATTGAACTCCTCAAATCCAGTTACACCCGATAAACGCTGCTTTGAGTAAATAGCGGACTGGACCAGCTGGATTCTGTTCATGTGCACCGCCTGTGGATGTGGAAGAACGGTTCACTAATTATGTAAGAAAAAAAGATTATGTTTTTGTAAAAAGTGAAAATCTCCCCTTGGTGGTAAAATCTGGGTAGTAGGAGTTATAAAACATTTATTTAACGTAGATCTCCTCCAGTCGATTCATGTGGACGAACGCTTGAGAAATGATGTGAGAACTACTGTGTTTTTGTAAGACGGACACCTCTAATGAGTAAAAGATGAACTACAGGAATGACGTATCGTTTATTTATAGTTTAAAGTTAGTTTATAGTTTATTTATATTTATATTTATTATATAGATCTCCCCGATTTGATTCATGCAACAGATTTGGACTAAGTCGGAGCAACGGTTAAGAAGTTATGGACGGAAAACTTTTGGAGTAAAGCTCGCCCCTAGTGGCGGAAGTATGCAACTGACCTTTACTAGAATAAATCCAGTTCTTCCTCGCACTGAATTGTCTGTATGGGTATGAAATTTTGAAAATGATCTATGAAACATTTTTTGCGTCATCGCGTTAACACGAAGGATCCCCGACGGAAGAAAGGAGGGAAGGAGGGAAGGAAGGAAGGAAGGAAGGAACGGCATCCTTGTCTTGTGATGAGGAACAGCAGTAGATGCTCAGTGTTTATCTTTGGCTCTGGTTGCGTTCTGCGGCTGTGCGAGCGGCGCCGCTGCTGTGACTCAGGAGATGCCTGCTCCATCGTGAGAGGGACTTTCTGCCTGAAGAGGAACCGGACTGGCAGAACCCGTCCGTCAGGAAAGACTTGATGCCTGCACCGATGCACTAACCTCAAACTCTGCCCTGCTGACTCCTCCGTCCCACTTACTGCACCCAGCCGGCCGTCCTCTCCATCTTTAGTCTCAGCGCCGTGTCCCCAGGGCGCCGTCCGTTCCTGGGTCGGCGTTCGCAGCTCCGGCCCGATTGCCTTGACCTGCAGACCGTGAGATGAACCGATACCCGGAGCTCTTCAGGAATGTGATTGATGGATTAAGCTGTTGATCCATTAATGCAGCGCTCAGGCGTGATGGCGGATCCATGGATTGATGGAGGGCTATATTGTTGGTGGAGGTGGGTTCTGTTCCTTCTTTGAGACGGGTTCTGGAGTTCTCCTGCAGATGTTAAAGGAGAGGTGACCTCATTCATGTGACAGCTCCACGGTCAGAGTCACAAGAATGTAGGCCGGCTCCATTTATGAGAATACACCCATTAGCACGACATTATCGTCTATATCTGACCGGTCAATCAAAGGGCACCTGTCAGTGGGCGGGGCTTATGATAAAACCAGACACTTCCTCCATCAGCACATTCTTGATGCTGCTCTTAAACTCACCTGTTGGTACGAGCGGATCCAGTTTCAGGTCCTGTTTGTGAATTGTTGTTGTGAGTCCGTTTTGTGTTTGGAGCGGGTGAAATGGGCCGGCGCGGAAAACAGAACCGCTTTGATAAGATCTGATTGTAATGGCTAGACGAGTGTCTGCTGTTGGGGGTGCTCCTGGTCTGCAGTGGTCTAAGGAAGGAGAACTGGTGAACTGGGTCATGGTTGCCCAAGGCTCATTATTGTCTTTGGGGAGGGAAGGCTAGCCAGTCGTCTTCCTCTTCTTCTTCCTCTTCTTCTTCTTCTTCTTTAGGCTCTTCCCTTCATGGTCTCCACAGCAGATCATCTCTCAGCATCCTACTCTGTCCTCTGCATCTTCCTCTGTTACACCAACCAACTGCATGTCCTCTCTCACCACATCCAGAAACCTCCTCTTTGGTCTTCAGCTCCATCTCCAGCATCCTTCTACCAGTAGATCCATTATCCCTCCTCTTCACGGGTCAGAACCATCTCAGTCTGTCCTCTCTGACTTTGTCTCCAAGACATCTAACCGGGACTGTCCCTCTGATGTCTCCTTTCTAATCCCGTCCATCAAGTGGCGGGTCGTGGGTTTTCCACCTGGGCCTTCAGTGATTTACTCCAGCAGTTAAGCCGCCCCAAAAGAACTTCCCAGCGACTCTACAGCTCCAGGCTGCTGTCAGAACCAGCCCACATTCACAGAGACAGACACCTTTACCTGGTGGAACAAAGTGGTTCAGACCAGGTTCAGAACCTCCGAGGATGAAGACGGAAACCATGACGGATGTATCTCTACGACACGGAAGGTCGTGATGCTGTGTCACTCACAGACGTCATGTGACTCACGTAACCGTCTTTACTGACCAATAAACTCTCAACAACGTGAAACAAACCCCAAAACATCTGATCCGATAACCGTGTTCATGTTTCCAGGACGGGAACTCTTCCTCCTCTGAAGCTGAGCTGACAGAAAATCAGTTAGAAGAGAATATTTATTATTATTACAGGGGAGAAATAAGTTATGACATTTGAAATAGTGATATGTTTGGCCTTCTCTGAAGGCCTAGAAGGTCCAGAGGCTTCCAATCCTGTCCTTCCTCCTCACTCCCAGAGAACATCTGAACATCTTCAGCTCTGCCTCCTGTCTTCTGCTCAGAACCAGAACCACCGTCTCTAAACCATCCAGCAGAACTGCTCCCACCTCCATCTTGGAAAGCTCTCCCTTCACTCCTGCTGCTCCTCTTCTGTCACAGATAACTCCTCACACTCTTCTCCTCCACCCACTCCTACCTACCTGCTTCATCCACACAATGTCCTCCACCAACATCATAGTCCATGGAGACTCCTGCCTGACCTCATCTGTCAGCCTGTCAATCACCACAGCCAACAAGAAGCAAACATGTTTTTAAAAAAAAGATCGGGCTTCTTTTATTTCATTACGATATTTTGTATTTCATGGAAAATTAGTATTTTTTTAGTTTTTTCACTTTTTCATTTTTATTATAGTTTTATAGTTTAACTTTCTTGACAGTTTTGGTGAAACAAGTCTTTCAAAATGTTGTTACATAATTCTGTTGGGGGGGTCCACATGTGCTTAAATATGCCCCCCCCCAAAAAATCATCCTCATCAAATAGTTCATACCTCAACTCGTTGGCCACTTTGACCTGTGGTGTCCCTCAGGGCCCGTCCTCGGCCCCTTACTCTTTAGCATATACATGATGTCACTGGGTCACATTATGAACCTGTTCAGTCGCATTTTTCATTTTTCACGTAAATCATCACGTCTGCAGAAGTTTGCCTCCCCCTCCTCTCTGCTGTGATGTGAGATATTAAATCCGTACTGGACCTATATGTGGTTAATAATCCCGGGCCCGGAGGCCAGGCTGTTGTAGCTTCTGCTTTAATAACGTCGCTCTTATTACTTCTGCTTGAAGATAAGACCTCTTTGTGTCGTTTTTGAGAGCCCCTCTCTGAGTTGGAGGAAATTGGTTATGACATCATCAGAGGAAGTGAGACAGTTTCCAAACGTCAAACATTATCCTCTTAAAACGGTGAGATCTCCATCTCTCTCTCTCTCTCTCTCTCTCTCTCTCTCTCTCTCTCTCTCTCTCTCTCTCTCTCTCTCTCTCTCTCTCTCTCTCTCTGTCTGGCTCACTCGCCCTTCCCTTGCTGGAACCACCAGAACCATCAATAGGAATCTGTAACAAGATTGACGCACACTATTAATTTTGGAAAGGACCCATTATTTAATAGTGCGCAGAGGAAGTGGAGGCTCCACAGGTTGCTGATCAGAGGGCAATGAAATGAGTGGCGCTCCATAATGCTAATGGATTGAGCCGACAGGATGAATGGCTGGTAGGCCGGAGATGCGATTAAGTCTGCCAGAAACGGTCCGGAGAAATAACCAACAGAAAGACAACAAGCAACAGTTGCAGCAGACGAAACCCACCAAAGACCGAATATAAAGACCCAGAACCATGGATGCCGGGGAGGTTTAGTTGTTGTTAACTTTCTCCCAAATGTTCCCAGATGTTCAAATCTGTCATTTCAATCAAAGTCACAGTTCACGTCACGTCGGCTTTATTCCTTCTAGTTGATCCACTTAGACCAGAAACACTGGACTGAACCCGCTTAAACTATCTAACGACCCGCTCTAGTTCTAACTAGCATCAGTGAAGTCGGTTCTGTTACAGGCGTTCAAGGTGGAGCAGCTGTTTGTTCCCTCCACTGAGGAGGTTATGTTTGTTGTCTGTTTGTTTGTTTGTTTGTTTGTTTGTGAGCAGGATTAAGGAAAAACGACAGAAAAAATGCTGTAAATATTGTCTGTTTCACAGCATTAAGGGCTATGGCTGCCTTTGATCCTTTGATGTTCCTTTGGAAAATGTACTTGAACTGTTTCAAGAGCTCCTTTGATGTTCCTTTGGGTGTGTTCTTTGGCTGTTTCAAGAGTTCCTTTGATACCTTTGATGTTCCTTTGGGGATGTACTTGAGCTGTTTCAAGAGTTCCTTTGATGTTCCCTTGGGTGTGTTCTTTGGCTGTTTCAAGAGTTCCTTTGATACCTTTGATGTTCCTTTGGGGATGTACTTGAGCTGTTTCAAGACTTCCTTTGATGTTCCCTTGGGTGTGTTCTTTGGCTGTTTCAAGAGTTCCTTTGATGCCTTTGATGTTCCTTTTGGGATAATAATAATAATAATAATACATTTAATTTATAATGCACTTTACATTTGGATCAAATCTCAAAGTGCTACAAAGTAAAAGCAGATAAAAGCATAAATAAAAAATAAAATAATAACTATATAAAAGCCTTACCAAAAAATGATGTACTAAAGCTGTTTCAAGAGTTATATTCATTCCTTTGATGTTCCTTTGGGGTCCACGCATGAATTTGTTTGTGAGCAGGATTACGGAAAAACTACAAGACGGTTTTGCCTTAAATTTTACGTAGAGCTTGAAGATGATTGATTTTCAGGTTATAAAGATCGTCATGTAAAAACGTGAACATTATCACATCATAATGTGAAAATTATTTATTTATTATAACGTGATACGGAAATTTTTAAATTTTCCAACATGACATCAAAGCGTTTTTGTAAAAAAAAACTAAGGCCATCAAAATGACGGTCGGGTCCATCTGCATCCCCACAAGCTGAATGTCTCCGGTAAAGCTGTGGACTTCCGTGTCTTCTGTGTGTTAAACCCTTTAATGGTTCTGCTGTGATGAAGCGACCCAGACGGGCTCAGGAAACACAGAGGTCTGTTTTAAGCTCAAGGCTTGAGCCCATCACCTCCAGGGGCTGGGCGCTCAGTTCCAGGAGTACCTTTGATGCCTTTGATGTTCCTTTGGAGACGAAGCGGGGGGCTCAGTAGTCTGAAAAGAGACGCTGAAGTGGAAAGCAGGATATGAGCGTCTACAGAGTATTTGAGAGATACTCAGAGTTGTTGGTAGATTTAGAGGCTGGCAATAACTCAGACGCTAATGGAGGATTCTGCATAAATTCTTCTTAAACCTTTGGTTCTGTTGTGGCTCGGTGAAGGTTTTTGTCTCTGAGGGCTTCACCTTGTTTGTATTTGTATTTTTTCTCTCACATAAGCAGAGACTGACATTAACAATCAATCGCCCACGCTCGTCAGTCAGAACCAGTTCATGTCGGAGATGGGGCTCCAGTGGGCCCGGCTCAGGTTGGTTGGACCTGCTGAGACCGGAGTCATGGCCAGCGGTGCTGACTGTGCGGTTTTCTTCATAACAGAGGAGTGCTGTTATGAAGAGCTGGTGCTCATGTGGAGACGGGCCTGAATAATGGACTATTTCTGTCCAACACAGAGAGAGACATTGTGCGGGGACAAAAAATAACTGGGGATGAGGGTTGGAGGGGGCCGGAGGATGGGTTGGGGGGGGCTGCATTATCTCCGATAAGTAAGACACAGACATAATTTGAGACATTCATTTCCTGACGGGACTTTGTGCCACCGTAATGAGACTGGGTCGACGGAGGAGGAGGAGGAGGAGGAGGAGGAGGAGGAAGGTGAAGGGTCAGACAGGTTAGTGACGCTCAGTGTTAAAGATGAACGGCGTCCTCTGTCCGTCTCCTGCGTTCATTTCGTAAACATTTGTGAGTCTTATGGACGTGAATGAAAGACATGAAAGGGTGCAGTACCACTGGGAGTCAGTAGAGACACAATTCAAGAAAGAAATTGGACAAAAAGTCAAAGAAAGTTTTCGTCCACTTGTTGATGATGGAGTGTCTGTGTGTGTACGTGTGTGTGTGTGTGTTTGAGAGAGTGTGTGTATGTGTGCGTCTGTATGTGTGTGTGTGTGTGTGTGTGAGTGTATGTGTGTGTGTGTATGTGTGTGTGTGCGTGTGTGAGTGTGAGAGTGTGTATGTGTGTGTGTGTGTGTATGTGTGTGTGTGCGTGTGTGAGTGTGAGAGTGTGAGAGTGTGTATGCGTGTATGTGTGTGTGTGTGAGTTTATATGTGAGTGTGTGTGCGTGAGAGTGTGTGTGAGTGTTTGTGGGTGTGTGTGTGTGTGTGTGTGAGAGTGTGTATGTGTGTGTGTATGTGTGTGTGTGTGTGAGTGTTTGTGTCTCAGACACTTGGACCTTACGGTTCTGATCACGTGAGAGTTCTGTCATCAGACGGACCCTCGTCTCCGTGCTGCAGGAACAGAGGCCCGTCTGTTGTTTTATTTATTCAACCACTGACCGTACGTCAATGTCGCTGCCTGCTTTTGTTTTCCTCCTGCATTGATCCGTCTTTTTCTGCGTCCGTCCTCCTTCCAGCTCCTCCTCAGACACTTTCTCCTCCCTTTTCTTCTCCTGCTGCTTTTCTCTCCTCTTTCTCTGCCTCTGCCCTTTTCACCCTCTTTCAAAGCCCCTTTAACTCCCCCTCGTTCTCTCTTTTCTCTGCCTGGACCCATTCTCCTCTCTCTTTTTCTCAGCCCCTCAGAGCCCCCTCCTCTTCGCCGCCCCTCCACGTCCACGCAGCCCCCCGTACGTGTGTCTCCTCTCACGAGCTGCTTTATTCATGCGGCCTGAGGTCTGTGGTGGGTCTCCGTCCTCCGCCGCTCTTCACCGGGTCACATGGGCCTCTTGGAAGAGACCCTCATGGAGAGTGGGAAACTCTTCATCTGTTTCAGGCTGTGGTGATGATGAAGTACTCACCGCCATTACTTGAATAAAAGTACTAGTACTACATTCTTAAAATACTCCACTGCTATTCAAAACCTCACTTACCTAAAAGTATGAAAGTATTATCAAAATGTACTTGTAGTATCAAAGTGAAAGTACTTCCTGTGGTCCTCATATATATATATATATATATACATGTATATACAGTATATATGTACAGTATATATGTACAGTATATATGTACAGTATATATGTACAGTATATATGTACAGTATATATGTACAGTATATATGTACAGTATATATGTACAGTACTTGAGTAAATGTACTTTCAGCTGCAGAGAGAGGAACATTCCTCAGACTGGATCCAGAACGTCGATTCTGTGTTTCTGCAGGTTTTTCTCTGCAGAGTTCTGTCAGTGGTTCTGCCACAGACCAGAGTTTGGCCGAGGTTTCGGTCCAGCTTGGCCAGATGATGATATGAAACCATTGTCCTTTATCACTGGCCAAAAGCTCAGAGCTCCTCTTCATCACATCAGGGTATTCTCTCTGCTTTTAGGGCGAGCCCAGAAAGAACTGTTCACTCAACCCAACTGACGGCTATGAAATTTTTATTCAGGCTGACAGACAAACATGGAGCGCCTCATCGCTACTTCAGAGAGAGAGAGAGAGAGAGAGAGAGAGAGAGAGAGAGAGAGAGAGGGCGAGAGAGAGAGAGAGAGGGCGAGAGAGAGAGAGAGAGGGCGAGAGAGGGCGAGAGAGAGAGAGGGGGGAAGAGAAAGAGAGAGGGGCAGTGAGAGAGAGGGCGAGCGAGAGAGAGAGAGAGAGGCTTGGGGACTGGAGGAGGGGCCTTTTACAGAACCACAACTGCAGAGCCGGTTTGAACTCACATCTGTTTCTCATGTGTGAACTCTGCAGACTTCAACAGCTGGAATCTAGTTCTGTAACTGGAATCCAGTTACCTCCAGCCAGGAGGTTCTGTCTTTACCTTTCTTTGTCCGTTTGTCTGCTTTTAAGTGAGACTACAGAAAAACTCACCGACAGACGTGCATTAAACGGTTTTGTCTTTTCCTAGAGAACAGTTGATGTTGGTGATGTCACATCATGACATCATGACCTCATGACCTCATGACATCATGACCTCATGACATCATGACATCATGACCTCATGACATCATGACTTCATGACCTCATGACATGACATCATGACTTCATGACCTCATGACATGACATCATGACTTCATGACATCATGACATCATTAACTCATGACATCATGACCTTGTGACCTCATGTCATCATGACCTCGTGAACTCATGACATGATGACCTCATGACATCATGACCTTGCTATCTCATGACATGATGACCTCGTGACAACATGACCTCATGACAGCCTTGACAGCTTGCTATTTTCACGCCCTGCAACTTTTGTTGCTGCATCTGCTGATGGGTTCTGACAGCGTTGTTCTGATCCACACAGGTGGCTGCACCAGACTGGGATCGGTCCCGATGATCACACGGACCCCCCTCCACCTCCTTTCAGCCAATCCTGGAGGGGCAGCAGAGCTGATGTGTCGGAGGGCCGGAGATTCTTCATGTTCTCCAGTCCTGAGGAGAACGGCCGCGTCACGGTGAGTCGCCGGGCCGAAACCCGTCCATCTGGTCCGTCATGTTAGGAGATATGAAACGAGTCTCTACACCTGAATGGAGTCTCAGCGAGGTTTCTCAGGAGCAATGAGACATTTTGAGTGATTGACTGACGTCCTGAAGATGCTGAATCTTCTGCCTCTTCCACACGCTGACCTCATGTAACATGTGACGTCTTTCATGTGACGGTCATATTTTTGTAAAATATTCAATCAGCTCCAGTGAAGTTTTAAATGTGAGAGAGAGAGAGGAGGAAAGGTCAGAGTGATTGGGAGGTGATTGTTTGTAAGAGTGGCTGATCAGAGAGACGGTCATCTGAGATGACCTGAGTCAGCAAGGACAGTCAGAGGGTGAGACAGAGAGAGAGAGAGAGAGAGAGACAGTGAGAGAGAGACAGTGAGAGAGAGAGAGACAGCGAGAGAGAGACAGCGAGAGAGAGACAGTGAGAGAGAGAGAGACAGCGAGAGAGAGACAGTGAGAGAGAGAGAGACAGCGAGAGAGAGACAGTGAGAGAGAGACAGTGAGAGAGAGAGAGAGACAGTGAGAGAGAGACAGTGAGAGAGAGAGACAGCGAGAGAGAGAGACAGCGAGAAAGAGAGAGACAGTGAGAGAGAGAGAGGGGGGAAATAAATGAGAAAAAATAGGAAGACTTCCATCTGACTCTGCAGTGACTGACACTTCTCTGTCAGTCTGTCTGTCTGTCTGTCTGTTTATCTGTCTGTCTGTCTGTCTGTCTGTTTATCTGTCTGTCTGTCTGTCTGTTTATCTGTCTGTCTGTCTGTCTGTCTGTCTGTCTGTCTATTAACATTCTTAGTTCCCTCCTCCTCTTCTGGTCGTTGCCTCCAGGCGGCGCTGAGCCGCGTCAGATTCTGTTGTTTCTCCTAACGATGGAACAGTTTGTGGTGTGCAGCCGTCAGCCTCCATCATCCCTCTTCATCCTCCTCAATCTGCATCAAGCCAGATTAGCAGGAGGTGCTAAAGTGACACTTTGACCGATGTGGGCCCGAGGTCCGCTAATCCTCTTACAGCGCCGACCGACGGCGCACGTCTCACTGCTGTGAGCCCGGCGGCGCTGACTTTAACCTACACTGTACAAATATTCCACATAATATACAGTAAAATAGCAGCAGCTGTGAGTGCCAGAATATAAAATCACATCGACTGATGTACACAACTTTACGGTAAATTACCGCCGTAAACAGAAACACTGTAAACTTCTTTACGAGATATTTCATAAAATGACAGTAAATTATAATAAAATTACCCTGAAATCAACAGTATATCACTAATATACACCGTAGGTATATACAAACTTCATTTATAGAGGATGATACTTTAACAGTAACTACTTGCTTGTGACAGAACGGAATCTTGCTGAAATTTTGTCAAAAGTTTATATTTTCACTATAAAATTATGTCTCCAACATTTTCTGACTGTAATAAATAAATTCTTTTTTGTTTATTGATTATTCACCGTATCTACTATTTCTTATTTAAAGTCTCTTGCTGTTGCCATGTGACAGTTTTTACTGTAATTCTTATCATGCAATTTTTACAGCGTACAGAGTTAATTATCTTTTTCCTGTATTTTATTTTACAATTTATTTATTGGTCTGAATTAATTTTAAATGGCTGTTGTTTTAAGTAATGGCCTTGTGAGCAGGTTTACAGTATGTCGTTTATTTCATGGTATTTTAATTTATTAAAAATTACATTAACAGTTAAAGACAATACAGTTGTTTCTAAAGTAACAAAATGTTAAAAACATGGTTTATATTTGTGGAATAATGTTAATGTCTAGCTAAAGTTAAAACCCTGAATTTACTTTAAATGACTGTTATTCTATGTACTGTATTTTTAAACTGTAAACCATTGCATCAGTCTTTTTATTGTATTTTACAGTAACATGTTCTATGTCGACACGGTATAACTTACAGGAAAATTTGGGAAACCATAGCTGCAGGTATTTTACTGTAAATTATTGTTTTTTTGTTTATTTTAAAGTGTAGTGATTGATTCAACAGCGACAGTAACAAACACTGCTGTTTTAGCAATATGAGTAATCTGTTACTAAGTGTGAGTAATCTGTTACTATGTGTGAGTAATCTGTTACTGTGTGTGAGTAATCTGTTACTAAGTGTGAGTAATCTGTTACTA
>VRLP01007095.1:0-23988 GCA_009660295.1 Lophius piscatorius | reverse complement strand
GTGTGTAGTCAGTGGATGATTATCAGATACACACACAGTGTGTAGTCAGTGGATGATTATCAGATACACACACAGTGTGTAGTCTGTGGATGATTATCAGATACACACACAGTGTGTAGTCAGTGGATGATTATCAGATACACACACAGTGTGTAGTCAGTGGATGATTATCAGATGCACACACGGTGTGTAGCGATGAAGCAGATTTCTGGGTTTGTGTTTAAAATAAACTACATGTAGTAGAAAAAAAATATATATACATACATTTCCTCTCTGAGATGCTACAAGTACCTCAAATGAATTGAATCAATGAATCAATGCATTTTTATTACTTTTTTCAAAGATCACACATCCCGAAAAAATATTCATTGGTCAGCTAAATTTGTAATAAATACAGTTTTTTAAATCCCCACTTGTTCCACAAAAAGCCTTACAGTTGGAATCTACTTACTCCAAGAGAGTATTCCATATTTACCTTAGATCGTGCTTTAAAGCTCAAACCGATATGTTATAATGACTCCGGCCTGAACACCACAGAGTGACCTAAGAACCAAAGCCCAGCTGAAGCGCTGAATGTGCTGTAAACATTTGTCGCGAGGGCGGAGAGCGGTGTGAGATAACACTCTTAAGTTTAGATCACTCCGTGTAAGTTTAAAGCCGTTTGGGGTAAACACACTCTCTAAGAGTGTTTATTTTGAGGCGACGTTGAATCAAGTCTTATTTACTTTCTGTCCAAACGCGGCGGTTCCAGCGCCGCCTACTCCTCAAGTGGCACTTGTCGGGGTCCTATTTCTTAGACCCGCCTGAAATCATTCTGAAGTGATTTCAGACGCCACAGAAAGATAAAACTCCTTAATCCTACGGAGAACTCTTCGGGATTACTCAGTAGTGTGTACATTTGTGTGTGTGTGTGTGTGTGTGTGTGTGTGTGTGTGTGTGTTTGCACGTTTACATGTCCAGCAAGCTCGTCTTGTATTGAGCTGGCACTATTTTTATTTTCTACAATCTGAACCTCATGATCAGGTTCATTTTCATTCTAAATCATCATCATCATCATCATCATCATCATCATCATCACTATATTGGCGACAAAAGCGACGATGTCGTGTCTCCTCCGCGGATCCTTCATGGTTACGTCATAACTCAAAAACGGTTTCCTGGATCGTTTACAAATTTTATTACATCATACACCTTAGTGCCAGGAAGAACTGGATTGATATTGGGAAATGTCAGTTGCATATTTCTGACACTAGGGGGAACCTTATCTCCAAAGGTTTTTAAACTTGTATCCTATTTTTCCTCTATTAATTCATATTTGACCCACTAGGGGGAGCTCTGTTATGGAAAACACTTTTAGGATATAACTTCCTAACTATTGGTCCGATTTAGTCCAAATTTATATAATATGAACCGCCTCAAGGAAATCTAACTTGTTTTTTGTCATATTCTACTGTAAATATTTATTTTTCACTCAGTGGGAGTTTCTTTTTTCTTGTTTATGACCGAAACATTCCAATCATATGTCCTGCATCTACACAACGGGTCTGTCTTTATATATTATTATCCGACTGTGTTTCAATTTTGCTGATTTGAATTGACACATTGAAAAATGTCTTGTTTTATTCCTGAACTCAGAGCATCACAAAATCCCCGAACAAAAAACCCAGAGGTCGTGTGTCGGCTGCGGATCCTTCATGTTTAACGTTATAACCCAAAAACCATTACTGCTTCCGGTAGTGTTTTACATTATGGTGACCTCACGTCATGAGGTCATGATGCAACAACGCCAAAATATATTCATCTTTAGGATAAGCCGAAACGGACCTTTGGGTAAAATATCACTTAAATCCATCCATTAGTTTTTCTGTTATGTCTCCAACAAACAAACAAACAAACAGACAAACAAACTAACATACAAGCAGATGTTATAGAGGTAGAGGTTGTACTGTATTATGAAAATGT
Source organism: Lophius piscatorius (assembly GCA_009660295.1). Taxonomy (NCBI): domain Eukaryota; kingdom Metazoa; phylum Chordata; class Actinopteri; order Lophiiformes; family Lophiidae; genus Lophius; species Lophius piscatorius. The sequence goes on along the minus strand of VRLP01007095.1, from coordinate 22,026 downwards.
ATGAGGGCAGCACGACGGCAGTGAGGGACTGCCTCAAGGATCGGCTCTGAGCCCCTTCTTGTTGTTGCTCGCAAGTTCTGATGATAAGCATCAAACTTCCAAAATGAAGTAAAGACAATCTAATGTGAGAAGCCCGAGTTACAAAAGTTCTGTTTGTTTCACTGATTAGCGGGAAACAATCTGTTAATTACATTAAAATGAAAGAATTGGTCTCCTATAAAGTCGTTAAAATGCGTTTAACATATAATAACAGTATATATACTTTCAATAAGCATAAAGTGAAGCTGAAACTTAAATGTATAGCCTCTCACTTTACTTCACTTTTTTTTTTTTCTGTTTTCAACACAATCACCAGAATAAATGTTTTCACTGTAAACTTCCGCAAACCCAGAGATTATATAAAAAAAACTTCACATTCAATTTAAACTATCTGCACATCTGTTTAATTCCACCCGTCCGAGTCCGGCGCTGCTCAGACCCGTATCATATTTGTTTTTTGGATTACCCGGATCGGAAAGTAATATCAGCCCAACCAAATTCATTTTGATATTTTTGTCTTATTGGATCAGCTTTATTTTAAATAAAACAATTTGAACCAGAAGCAGACTGAATTATATATATATATATATATATATATATATATATATATATATATATATATATATATTTCCGTGTATTAGCATGACAGATTTATGAGTGCGGCAGTGTCCTCAGTTGTTCTGGGACCTGTGGACGCAGCAAAATCTTCCAGGGCAGCTGAACAATAGACTCTTTTCAGATGAGATGAGAAGTTCTCGCTGTGAAATGCAAAAATTGGATTTCCAGGAAGAATAAAGCTTCTTTCTGGAAAACACGTCTTTTCTTATTTTTCTTATTCTAAGAAAATATATCCAACCCTGACTTGATAAGATATTTAAAACTATTATAATAATTATTATTGTAGAGTTAGACCAGTAAGGAGGTTCAGCATCACTCCGCCGGCTCCTCGTATGTTTTAGAATTCATTTTGTGATTTTACTGAACACTTTAAAAGCCCGTCTGGGTCTGGCGCCGGACTTCATAAAAGAAATGCTGACCCCCAAACGAGCCTCAGATCCTCAGGAGGGGCCCTACTGATATTTATGTCGTAAACATCGTAAATATCAAACATGTTTGATGTTTATGTCCTAAACATCGTAGGGTATGTATTTATGTCGTAAACATCGTAAATATCCAACATGTTTGATATTTATGTCCTAAACATCGTACGGATATGTATTAATGTCCTAAACATCGTAAATATCAAACATGTTTGATAAATCTGTCCTAACATCGTAAATATCAAACATGTTCGACATTTATGTCCTAAACATCGTAAATATCAAACATGTTTGATGTTTATGTCCTAAACATCGTAGGGTATGTATTTATGTCGTAAACATCGTAAATATCCAACATGTTTGATATTTATGTCCTAAACATCGTACGGATATGTATTAATGTCCTAAACATCGTAAATATCAAACATGTTTGATAAATCTGTCCTAACATCGTAAATATCAAACATGTTCGACATTTATGTCCTAAACATCGTAAATATCAAACATGTTTGATGTTTATGTCCTAAACATCGTAGGGTATGTATTTATGTCGTAAACATCGTAAATATCCAACATGTTTGATATTTATGTCCTAAACATCGTACGGATATGTATTAATGTCCTAAACATCGTAAATATCAAACATGTTTGATAAATCTGTCCTAACATCGTAAATATCAAACATGTTCGACATTTATGTCCTAAACATCGTAAATATCAAACATGGTTGATATTTATGTCCTAACATCGTAAATATCAAACATGTTTGATGTTTACGTCGTAAACATTAGCAGTAAATATCAAACATGTTTGATATTTATGTCGTAAACATCGTAAATATCAAACATGTTTGATGTTTATGTCATAAATATCGTAAATATCAAACATGTTTGATATTTATGTCGTAAACATTAGCAGTAAATATCAAACATGTTTGATGTTTATGTCGTAAACATCGTAAATATCAAACATGTTTGATGTTTATGTCGTAAACATCGTAAATATCAAACATGTTTGATGTTTATGTCGTAAACATCGTAAATATCAAACATGGTTGATATTTATGTCGTAAACATTAGCAGTAAATATGTTGTACTCATGTAAAAGAGTATTTTTAGAATGAATTGAAGAAAACCAACTTTGGTGATGAATATTAATTCAGAAGTAATTTAAAGTTTGCGATCCCACTGGGTTTTAAATGAGCGAAGTACATTTTTCAAAAAAAAAAACAGGCGTTCCTTCTCTTCAGTCCGGTGATCAGAACTCAGGAGGTGCTGTGAGTTCTTCTCCAGTACAATTATAAAGTTTATTGAGTCAGAGCAAATCTTCAAAACTCTCAAAACTTAAAGAACCGGGCTTTATTATGAAGCGGCTTGTGACACCACTGACGCTCCGGTTCTGCCCAGCTGCTTCGTTTTAACTCTAATTGATCATTCTTCGGACTTTTTGTCCCGTCCCTAATTTTAATTGCCTGTTTTTTCATTTACTTTGCCTAAAATCCTGTCGGGTCGCATTGAGCCTCAACGGACTGATTTTCAGCGCCGGTCCAAAAAGTCTGAAAACCTTTTAGAGAAAAGTGACTTTTTATTATTTATTTTATGTCTGACCAGGTGTTCATGCAAAAGTACGAGAGTCCGTCTTGATGAAGTTGGTGGAGGATTACAGCCTGTCTGTCTGACAGACGGATTTTTTTCTTCCTCTGGCGTCTGAGCGAGAAACACCTCGTCACTGCTTCACCTCATGACAGACGGTTGATGCTCCACCGACTCCTCCACCGGCAGAATAATAACCTTCTATATCACTGCAGGCCTTCATGTCACGCAGAAGACCTGTGTGTGTGCGTGTGTGTGTATGTGTGTGTGTGTGTGTGTGTGTGTGTGTGTGTGTATGACTGCATGTGGACGTGTGTGTGTGAATGTGTGTATGTGTATGACTGCATGTGTGTGTGTGCACGTGTATGACTGCATGCATGTGCACGTGTGTGTGTGCGTGTGCACGTGTATGCTGCATGTGTATGTGTGCACGTGTATGACTGCATGTACGTGCACGTGTGTGTGTGCGTGTGCACGTGTATGACTGCATGTGTGTGTGTGCACGTGTATGACATGAATGAATGTATGTGTGTACGTGTGTGTGAATGTGTGTACGTGTATGGCTGCATGTGTGTGCATGTGTGTGTGCATATGTGTGTTTCTGCGGGTGTGTGTGTGCATGCGTGTAAGTGTAAACGCGTGTGTGTGTACGTGTGTGTGTGTGTGCATGTGTACGTGTGTCTGTTAATGTGTGTGAGTGTACATGTGTGTGTGCGTGTACGTGTGCGTTGCATGTACATGTGTGTGTGTGAATGTGTGTGTGTATGTATATATTGGTGGGTGTGGTTATGTGTGTGGGTGTGTTTGGGTACTCTCGTGTGTGTACTTGTGTTTGTGTGGGCACATTTTTCTGTGTATAAACGTTAGCTTGTGTTAGTGTGTGTATCTGTGTGTGTATGTCTATTTGTGTGTGTGTCTCTGTGTATGTGTGTGTGTATGTGTGTGTGCCTACACTTGTGTCTGTATGTGAGCTTGTGTGTGTCCACCGGTGTGTCTGTGAGTGTGTGTGTGTGTATGTATGTGTTATTGTGTGTCTGAGAGTGTGTGCGTGTGTATGTATATGTTAGTGTGGGCATGTATGTGTGTGGTTGAATGTATGTGTGTGTGTGTATGTATGTGTGTTTGTGTGTAAGTACATGTAAGTATGTGTGTGGTTGAATGTATGTGTGTGTGTGTATGTATGTGTGTTTGTGTGTGAGTACATGTAAGTATGTGTGTGGTTGAATGTATGTGTGTTTGTGTGTGAGTACATGTAAGTATGTGTGTGGTTGAATGTATGTGTGTGTGTGTGTATGTGTGTGTGTTTGTGTGTGAGTACATGTAAGTATGTGTGTGGTTGAATGTATGTGTGTGTGTATGTATGTATGTGTGTTTGTGTGTGAGTATATGTAGGTATGTGTGTGTTGAATGTATGTGTGTGTGTGTGCGAGTACATGTAAGTATGTGTGTGCGTTTGTGCGGGTGAGTGTGTGTGTTTGTCTGTATACGTGTGTTACGTGTGCATGTGTGTGTGAGACCTCACCTCAGTGAATTATCCTCCTCTCTACTATCAGTGTGTGACACAGAGTGAGAGAGTGAGACGCTGTGGAGGTTTAATTGCTGGTTTCAACACCTCAGTCATACTTTGAGTTGTTCACGCCTCTATTTAGTCAAGTGGACTCGCTCCGGCAGATCTACCTCCGGGGTTAAAGGTCGATGGCTCCGGAGAAACAAGGTGCATGAAGAATCTCTCTCTTTCTCTCTGAGCTTTTCAGACACTCCCCCCCTCCACCTCCACATTTGGCGCGGTCCTGGACCGTTACCACACTTATCTCGTTTGAAGCAGCCTGAGGCGTCTGGACCGCTTGAAGGAGTGCGTCGCACTCCCCGAAAAAGCAACAAACCGCAGGGATCCTCATTGGAGGGAGATTTTCTTTTTATTTATTTAATAATCTACGTTTCTGAGTCGAGCAGCCGTAAGCCGTGAGAGGCGGCGGCGGCGGCGGCGGCGGCGGCGGCGGCGGCGGCGGCGGCGGCGGCGGCGGCGCGGCGTGAGCTTCTCTTGCTTTGTTTCATGTGAGGCTGCAATTATTCCCTCCCAGAGCTTAGAGCGAGGAGAGAGAGAAAATAAATCCAGAGGATAATCCTCGGACGAGGCTAAGATGCTAATGATACTTGTGTGAGCTCCGCCTTTGGCTACGAGCCCCCGAGACCCCCATCCTAAATCGGGGGGTCTACATAAAATTGACTTTTTTTTACGGCTTTGCCTTCTAGCTGGCGGCGCCGCACGCCCGAAGAAGTCCATTCAGTGTCTGATGTGCTAATAGCATGTATATGGCGCTTCACCCGTTGGATAGCGAGGGTTCTCACAGGGTCTCAACAGGAAATGAATGGGTGGTAACCACCTGCGTTCACACAAAAATAACTATTCCACCAATCGCCATTACCGTTTTAAAGGCGAGACACGGTGATGGTGAGGAGCTGAGCGCATCTAATCTAAACTATTGTCCTCCGCTAGGAAGATGTAAGCAGTAATTATCCCCCCCCCTATGAAATATTTTTAACAAGCAGCGTCAAACAAGTGCATTGTGGGAAGACAAGCGGCGTCACTGTGGCAACAGGATATCGGCGCTCTTTTGTCCCTCATACAATATTTAAGAACTTCTCCCACTAATTCCCCGGATAAATTAACTATGAAGCGATGCTCATTAAAACGCCTTTAAGACCACGGCGCCAGGAAAAATTCAAGGCTTTCCACTTCCTGAGTGCGGAGACCCCGTTGTCGAGTTTAGACCCCAGCAATCATTCCCAATCGCCATCTGCTCATCTCATTTTTTGACAAAATTAAACCACCAGCATCTTTTTTTTTTGTTTTTTTGCAGGGGTCTCCAGAGAACAGCTTCCCGATGTAGTCTCACGGTTCGGCGGCCCTCCCCGCCACCCTCCATGGAGGGATGGGACAGATTGTCCTCCCCCTCGCTCTGAGAAAAGCATCTGTTGTTGCCATTTCCAGTAAACTGTACGTGCTGTGCAAAAATTACCCCCCCCCCCCCTGAAAATAACTTGTAAGGGTCTGTAATAAAGCGGTCGAGGTATGAGTGTATAATAGTGATCAGTGAGTTCCTGTCTGTCCTCAGGGAGGACACCTGCGTCCTCCTCTGCAAACTGAACGGAGAGCCAGTCGGATGACATCATCGCTCAGGGGCAAGATTCATAGCATTTTAAAAAAAAAATTTTTTTTTATGTTTTTTATCACATAAATTGAAAATAAAAATCGATTTTTTTCGATTTATAATCTCCATTATAACTTCAGTTATTTTCCAGTCCACTAGATGGTGCAATAGAGGATTTCTAGTTGGATGACATCATCGCTTATGACTTTTTGACATGCACGAAAGTGAGCACTAAAAAACTTTCTGTAATTGATTTTCAACCAATATTATTCTGAATTTTAGCGACAAATGATTGAGAAGCCTGTAAAAAAAAAAAACTGTTAATAATATTTCTCAAATGAACATTAGGAAATATTAATAAAGTATGAATATTTTCAGTGCTGATGTACACTCTAAAAAAAATTTAAGCGAAATATTCAAGATTATGTATTTTAATTAAATGTAAAATTTCTATGCATTTTATTACATTAAATAATTGATAAACTTAATTTGATGCAAATTTGTCATTAAAACATGAATGAAGTAAAACACATTCGTGTAATAGTTCTAATAAAACTTATTTTTTGAAAACATAAATTTCCCCTTCAAAATAATATAATTTCTCTGAAATTTATATTCAAATCACACTCGTGAATTTTAACCAATTCAATCCCTCCTATATCATCACTGATTAGATTTATTTGTTTCATAGTTTACAGATTTATGCCGATTCTATCAAATCTGAATACGTATATTTTCAAAATATGGTTTTTGAACCAAATCAAATAGAAGCAGGAACGTATGATTGTACGTGACTAAAAACAGTCTTCTCTTCTTTCTTGAACTATAGAAAAGGTCAGAATATATTAGAATGTATTTGTGGCAGAATTTGTTCAACCAGACTTATAACCTTTAAGAATAATACTTTATAGTCAGATTAAATCTGCTCCTTTTCATTTGTTGTTGGTATAAATACCCCTGCAGCTCAAATCATGATTATTCAGGTTTCATCTTGTGACATCACATCCTGTTTTTATTTTTTTGTCCGTGCCGCGTCGTTGTTTCAGGTGAAACCGGGGCGGCGCTCATGTGGAAGTGGACCGAGGTCCGTCTTCTCGCGGCGTCTCTGTCAGAGTGGTAGTTCCACAATTATTCCAACGAGCCAAACTATAAGAGCAAACGCAACACACTTTGTCTTCATCAACCAAACTCGTCAGGTGGGAAAAAACCCTCATCTTCCTCCCTCATTCTTCCAGGATTTTCCCCTTCCTCTGCTCAAAACTCTAATCAGGAGAAACAACCGCATTTAATCCTGATTATTCTCTGATTAAATAAAAGGAAAATCTCTCAATGATTCACGATCTTCCATTATCTCGTCCTTTTTTTCCAAAGGGGGTTTCTAAGGCAACAGCTGATTGACAATTGAGACCGACTCAATTATCTATATTGATTCCTGTCGGACAAATGGCTGCAATAAGCGTCCGTCACGCGTCACCATCTTTTGTGTCTGGGACGATGCTTCGCTCCGTGACGCACTGATCTCCTTCAGCCCATCCAGGTCCCCCTTTGGCCCGCCCACATTTGTCTTGCCAGCTGAAATCCATCTCAGGGACAAGCTCGGGACATGGCCGAGCCACCTGATCCCTCCATCTTCATCTCTAGGGACAAGTTCTTCCAGCCTGTTTGTTTGCACAAGTCCTCATTGGATACTTGCTTTGGCCGGTGGATGTTGCAGATCTTTCTGAGGCAGCTGTTTTGGAAGGTATTGACTCTGGGAGGTATTGACTCTGTTCATGGAACTACATTCATGTTTTGGAGGAAGTCTGGACAGAGGGTCCAGAGGAAATGCAAACTCAAGGAGGCCACGTCCAACTCCACACTGAATGGAATCTCTGGTGGAGGCAGCAGCGGTCCTGAAGTACAAATGAGACGTCTGACGAGGGCAAAGGGGCGAAAGACTAATGGAAACATCTAGTAGTTGGTTCTCCACGAAATTTCCCTCAGGAGAGCCGGCACTCAGAGTCTCAAAGTTTCATCTGGTAAAGGAAGTATGTGGAGGTCAAGGGTCAGATCTGAAACCTGTTGAGAATATCTGGATGTATTACTTCAATCCACATCATCCTCATCATCATCATCATCAAGCTGCAACCAGAATCATTCAACCTGCTTTCATCATCATCATCATCATCATCAGATGGTGATGAAAAAAGTTGTTGTCATATTAAAGCATGACTTACTAAACATAATTATAGAACCAAAAAAGTGTTTTTTGAAAACACGCTTTACCAAAAGGTTGAGATTATCTAAATAAACTTGACTATTACCATGAAATACAAAGTTTCATCAGGAAATCATTTTATAACTTTTTTTTAACTTTAAAAAAAATAAATAAATCTTGAACAAATCATTTTCAATTTTAAGGTCAGTTTAAAAATGTTTAAGATAATGAATTAATAAATGGCCAAGAAATTAAATATGCAAAGAATTTTCTTTTCCATATTCTCATTAAAGGATTGAATATTATTTTTTTTAAAAACAAAAAGGACATGTGACACATGACTGAGGAGTTTCACACCTTCATCATGAGGGTGAATCCTCCTCCGGACCCCCATCTGGAACAAATAGTTTAACTCTGGTTCATCATAAAGAGTGGGTGTGGATCCAGATCTAACCGAAACACACTTTCAAACCAATTACATTAAATTACAGCAGGCAACCATCAGGAATAAACCGAAGGAGGAAGCCGGCAGAGAAGGAAGAAGTTAAAAATAAGGTGTGTGGGAGGAAGAGATGATACGGTCCAACAACGAAAACCAAAAGCCAATAAGAGAAAAATAAGACAGAAAATAAATATAATAACGAATGGTGAAACTTGGGATTCAATTTCTAGAAGGGAGAGAGACGGGATATGAGCTGTCAATCATCAGGTTTAGGGCGCAAACAAAATTAATTCAGCGTTGCAAAGGCAGGCGTCTTCTTTTTTTGTTGTCCTTCAGTATGTGCGGTCAACGATTCCTGCTGATGACGATCCCGTATCTACGAACAAAAGCCGACAAATTAAATGTCACTCATTCATAATCTCAAACTGTTCATATTGGCTCCACCTAACTATTTGTACGAAGTCGGCGGTCTGCTCTGAGATCGCATCCCATCCGCGATAACGCAGATAAATACTAGTTTAAAGTAAGTAGACGGAATTTGTGTCTCATTTTGTAACTTTTGGACTTAACAGATGAGAAACTGTGTTTTCCGCAAAATGCTCCCCCTGAAGAGTAATATAAGAACTATTATAGTGTAATAATATATGTACAAAATATATCTCCTTGTGTAGATTCATAGTAACAACACGACATGGTTGAGAAATAACGATAAAACAAAGTTGTTCTTTTTGCCCCCCTGTGTGTGAAATATCAACTAATACAGTAAAATATGACTAAAACAAATTAATTCTACAATAATGAGGAAGTAATGTCCGAAAAACAGTGTTTTTCATAAATAAAAAAAAAGCTTTCCGGTGAGTAAAATATGAATTGTAAGAGTTAATTATGATAGAAGAAGATATTTCCTCTTGGGTCGATTCATCGTCACCAAAATTTGGACTAAATCGGTCAAACGGTCGAGAAATTTACGGCCCTAGTTCCAGAAATATGGAACTGAACTTTCCCAAAATCTAACCAGTTCTTCCTCGTACTAAGATCTTTGATGGCCTCATATTGAATTGCTGGAGTTGATCTTTTTCTGAGCCTCAAATTCTGGACTCCACTTCTAGAGTCCAAACCCTCTTCCCCATGACTCATCCGATAATGAGGCACTTTAATTCCCCATCATTACTGGGCTAAGAAAAAACCCCGATTCAGTGTTTCTGAGATGAGGGGCTGAATGCCGCTGAATCGACCGCAGCTGCTTTTTGGCTTCTGGCTGATGTGGCGCTGAGGATTCTCTGGATGACGGCGAGGAGGAAGCGGAGCCGCGCGATTGTCCGTGTTAGCGGGAGAGGAATGCTCGGTGGGCGCTGAGCCTCCCTGACTTCATTAACCAGAAGGGCAGCTGGGTTTGATAAATGGTCCACTTGGTGGGAAAGATTTATCACCTCATGAAACACACAATTATAGAGTGGCAGGGCTCCAGCACACACACACACACACACACACACACACACACACACACACACACACCTAAGACCATCGGGCAAACACACTGCTTCAAAATTGCTCAAATGGAAAAACTGTTGCAAAAAAAGAAGCCATAAATGAAAGCAGCGGCCGCCTCATCAGAGCAGGTTTGTCATGGCGGCGGTTTCAGGCGGACAGATGCCGCCATCACGGTGTCAGTGATGAAGGGGTCTCAGCTGAAGTGTTTGCGCCCGACTCGAAAACGCTGTCACAACTCTGAATTCATCATCGCACTGAGGAGCTTCAGAGTCCGATGATTCACCAGCAGTAATGTTTGCGGCGAGGGAGATCAGTTACACCGCGTCGCCACTTCGGAATGAGTCGGCGCTTTTCCTCGGCCAAATGTGCTTAGAGCGCCAAAATATTTTATGTCCATCACACCTGCCCTCAAATGGCTCTTAAATAATCATCTACGCGGGAGTTTACGCAGAATCACGAATGACGACATCAGCAGAGTTACGGCACCCTTAAAGCGAACGGCTGGCGCCTATGGATGTCAAACAAACAAACAAACAAACAACAAATAAAGGATTAATTTCATTTATATAGCACTTTTTTTGAAGTTATTTGACCAAAAAGACGAAAGACAAGTGAAATAAAAAGAGAATGAAGACAGTGAAGAGATGAAAAGCAATAAAAAGCAATAAAAAAAGTGAAATCGCACCCCCAAAAAAACAAACAAAAAAACTACTAGAAGCAATATAGCAGAAGAAAAAGAGAACGAAATAATAAAGTGGGCAAAGAAAAAGTTCCCTATTTCAAAAAAAAGAAGAAAAAATTCACACAAAACTGTTATTTGAACCTTTTTTATGTTTGTATGTTAAGTGGACACGTTTTAAATCACTATTTCTTAATAATAAATGTGGGCCTCTTTGACTGAACCGGTTTATAATGTTAGCATGTATATGCTAAAGAGTAAGGGGCCGAGGTGGGAGCCCTGGGGTGTCCCCCAGGGCTCCAAAGACAGAATATGTAACTTGATACAACCAGAAAAGTCTAATAAGTCTCAAATAGTTTTCTAAAAAAATGCTTAGCCAAAAGTTGAGCTAATCTTAATTTACTGTAAATTGACTATTTTACATGTCAGACTTTTCTTTTAATGTTTAAAAATATGCTTGATCAAACAATTTGTCATTTTATGTCAAATTCAGGGTGTCTACGATCTTAAATTGTTAAATGCCACGAATAAATATAATGTTTACAGAAATCTTTTTTTTTTTCTTGGAGAGGAACCCAAAGGGTTAAGAATTTTATGAACATGAATATTTTTTCAATATAAGACTTAATTATTAATCTGGGATGAAGGTATGGATTGTGGAAATCAATCTAAGGACTAAAATATAAATTTTAAGTAAATAAATCTTACATAAATAACTTTTCATTGCTCCAATTAGGCAGAGGGTATACGGTTCTGACCCGTAAGAATAGAAGGTTGGTGGTTCGACCCCTCTAGTTTTCGTGTCGTAGAGTTCTTGAGCAAGACCCTCAAACCCAAAACATCCTCCCCGGGTCTCCACAGGCTCGGATCCATTATTTTTAAATGACCATCAAAACCCATTACGGTTTTAATGGTCCGGTTCTGATGTTCGTTTAAAGAATTCTAGCCAAATCAAAGTTTATTGCCCCATTGGCCGATTTTTTTTTGTGTTTTTAAAACCTAATTTCAAGACAAGTTGATTATATGTCAAGAATATATTCAAGAATTTGACTTCTTCATCATATGGACGTTTTTGCGGTGCCTGGACTTTCTGACGGAATCAAACCGAGCCGGTTTGAATCCTCCGACAAACAGGATCAGTCAGACCCCAGAGCTGATCAGTAGTCTATATTTAGACACGGCCTGAGTTACTCGTGAGGAAGTGAGCAGCGATGTGAGTCCTGCGCACAAAGAACGTCTCACTGACTGAATACAAAAGAACCTCCTGGTGGTGAGTCACGGCCCAGAGTGTCCTTCAGACGGACACAGCGGTTCAGACGTGGTTACGTCACATGATCGGAGCGGCCGACTCATGTTTGAATCACATTATAATAGATTACTCAGGTTGTGTCAGTGCAGCTTTTTGTAAGATCGATACGTGAGCATTACTGATGTCTGGAATATTCACATCTACGTCCAACCAGCGACCCCAGTTTGAATCAAGACCCAGAACCTCCTTTCTATGTTAACGCAGTCCGATTTAGTCCGAGTTTGGTACGTGGAGATCTATCTTGCATGTTTCATATTTTATTCTAATAGTTCTAAGATCCCAAAACCTAATTTTTAAGCTTAGAATTAAGGAAGTGTAGAAATTTCATCTCTGCTGTTTGCAGATGATGGGGTTCTGTTGGCTTCATCAGTCCGTGACCTCGGGCAGCTCTGGATCGGATTGCAGCTGATCGTAAAGCGGCGGGTATGAGAGTCAGCGCCTCAAAATCTGAGACCACGATGCTCCGCCGGGAAACGGTGGACTGTCTCCTTCGGGTTGGGGTTGAGTTCCTGCCTCAAGAAAAAGGAGTTTAAGTATCTTGGTGTCTGGTTTTTGAGTGGTGGGAAAATGGACCGGGAGATGGACGGGCGGTTCGGGGCGGCATCAGCAGTAATGACTGGATAAGCTGGAGAGGGTTGCTGAGGAGAGGGATATTCCACAAAATGCCCCCCAATCCCCAGAGTTGTACAATTAAGACTCCTAAAAAGCTTAATTGAACCAAAAGTTGAGAAATGATGGCCCAAAAACCTTTGGAGATAACGTTCCCCCAAGTCTCGGGAAATATACACCCCAACTTTCCCCAAATGAATCCTGTTCTTCCTCACACTAAGGTCCAATTGGGTATAACATATGAAACTGATCCATGAAATAGTTTTTGAGTTTTTTTGCGTTAACATGAAGAATCTGCGGCGATCACCATTCCATGACATCACCGGCTTTTCAAGGGTGTAATATAGTAGCTTGAAAAAAGAAGGTTTATGATCAAATTATAGTTAATTTACCAGAATCTTGAGGGCAATGAAAACGAGGAACTAGTGTTAAATTCTAAAAGCCATTTGATGTGGAGTTCAGTTTTTTACAGTGTAGCGTATTCCTCTGCGTTGGTATGGTTTTGTCAAACGCTCCCATCCTCATCTTCCAGCAGCTGGTAATGAGCTTTGACTTCTATCTGACGGCCAACAGGCATGTGTCTGACGTGGCGGGGGGAAACATATTTCAGAAACAGCTTCACGCTGGAGTGAGGGACGCCCACACATTGACGGATGGCTACTGTGAGGGGAAACAGTGAGAAGAGAGGATTTAGAAAAGTCCGCCTGGCAAACACAAAATGGCATTAATGTCCTTAACGGCTGCAGCAAATCTCTCACAAAGTGCCTAAATAGTAGTTGTTTCTTCAGTCACAGCTGACCTCGGGGCATTCTTCCGCTTTTCCAATCCAGGTTTGTCTCTCTTAAAGCCATCGCTGCGAGAACGACGAGCTTCAATCCAAATGGGTCATGTAGCATCATCAGCCGTTTGGAAGTATTTTATATGTTTGTGTACGCCGGAGGGGAATCAGAGGGATAATATGAGTTTTTAGTTCAAACAGGTTCTCTCTCTCTCTCTCTCTCTCTCTCTCTCTCTCAGTCAAGCTGCTTCAGATCCCATCCCTCGTGGAGTTTTAACGAACACGGCTCTGGAACAAAAATGCAGTCAGGCTTGTCTTGTTTTCCCTGCTCTTCTTGGTATATATTGAATTTCTCCATGAATGACTTTCAGAATTGATCTCAGAAACCTTTCGTCCGTGAAATTCTACGTTCTACCCTCAGCAACGTCCGGGGTCACAAGAACGGTGGTATCTACGCTGAAGCTGAAAAGGTTTTCAACATTTGAGGGCAGAGTGAGATTCACATTTAAAGTCAGAAGGACCTTCTTCCATTTCTCTTAAGCAAAAAACTAAAAATTGGCCAGTAGCAAAATGAAGAACTTAGAGGTTTCTTACCTCATCGGAGAAGTAATTCCACATTACACTGCCTAAAATATCATCTCCGGCCACTTCACATTGCTAGTACCGGGTTGGACCCCCTTTTGCCTTCAGAACTGCCCTTAATTCTTCAGGGCATCTATTGAAGAAGGCACTGGGAACCTTCCTCAGAGATTTTGGGTCCATTCTAGTGCGGGCCCCAAATCCTGGATAGATTGGTCGGGTTTGTGTCAGGAAAGGCATCAGGCGTAAATCCTATGCCAAATCAATATGCGGAACTTGAAACTGATTTCCAGACTGGATTGGGGGTTACGACCACAACCGGTACTGTTAACCAGCAGGGTACCGGCCAGAACTACGTTCGGAAACAGATGATCTGCTACAGCTACTACCCGCCTAACCAGACATTTTTGTAGCTTTTCTTCCTGACATTCGGACCATGTGTAAACGTTGCCATGGCGACAACTGAAGTCAGTATACGCGTATATACGAGTTTTCAGCAGGTGTAACACACCTTGTTTAACGTAGCTTTGGGTACATTTATGGTCAGTATTACGTTTATTCGTTGTTTCCGTAATGTTGATTAAAGTTTTATTCTTAGTCACCCGGAAGTTAAGCAAAGCTACCCCGGCTAATCACAATATCATGACACGTTTGTGTATTATATCTGGTTTATTCTCTAAATGAAGCAACAAAAAAGTTCGTCCGGGGATGCATCACTTTTGAGCGGCCTTCGTAAACACTTCTATTGTCTTGTGGCTTTTGCAGAACGCTTCTCTTAATGTGTTGTGTTATGGTCTGTGCAGCGTGCGTCGTCAAATTGATGTTTGCTGTGCGTTTGCCGCTGTGGTCGCCGTAAAGTAGACCGTGTTCCCCCTCAGTTCTGTCCCGGGCTGGGATGTTCTTTCATATCGTCATAACTGGGGTGGTCCAAGTGTTGTCTTCAGGTTTCGTGGATTTCAGGCTCTTCAGGCTGGTATGAGATCGACCAAATCTGTAATGCTACATCAGCAACAGTCATCACAAATCTCACAAAGACGCTTTTGGCATCCCGGAGCACCACACACCTTCATGTCAGATAATGTCCGACGGTTCGCAAACCACTGCTGTAAAGACTTTTCCCCTCAGCGGGACTAAACTTACCGGCAGTCCGGAGTATCCCCGGTCAAATGAGCTGAAAGAGCCGTCCGCAGGGCCGAGATACTAATGGAGAAATGTCACTGGGATGGAACTGATGACCTACTAAATGTTAGAAACACGCCATTAGACACAAGGTTTACGGTTCTAGGGCTAAAAAAAGCTAATTCCAAGACAAACACAACCACACTTTCATTCTCAAAGAAAATACTACAGCCACACGTGCATATATGCAACGGGATATTAAACCTCGCCTCCTTAACCCTTTAATGTCCTCGCCGAGAAAAAAAATTGATTGAAAGATATTTCTTTGCATGTTTTATTTCTTTAGGGCGTATATTCATTTATTATCTTCGTCATTCTAAATTTAGCATAAAATGACTAATAGTTTGGTCTGACTTACTTTTTTATTTAGAAACCGTAAAAAATTGACTTTCTCAATGGCCATGACTAACGCCTCCACCTCAGTGACCACTCTGACCCATGGTGTCCCCCAGGGCTCCATCCTTGGCCCCTTACTGTTTTGGATATACACGTCGTATTATAAACAGGTTCAGTCAAATTTTCCAACAAGAAATTGTGACTCAACCAAAAATTAGCTCAACCAAACAGTTGAGCAGGACATTAAAGAGTTAAAAAGAGACCACTCACTCACTCACTCACTCACTCACTCACTCACTCACTCACTCACTCACTCACTCACTCACTCACTCACTCACTCACTCACTCAGAAGGAAAACATTCTGCCTGAGGATGAGCCGCTTCAGTTCCGTCTAATCCCAGGGACACTGGATACCGAGAGGCTGAGCTCGACTCAAACAAACATAACAAGCTTAGCCGGGTCGGGGGAGAAATTCTGGATACTGAACAGTTCCGAGCTCAGATGCCGTTGGCTGGGTCAAACAACAGACACGACTGAAACGCTCAGGTTGTGTTAGCAAACCGAATCCCAATTATACAGACTATATTGTTTTTACAGTCAAATAACACAAACAAGAATGAAGTGGTATGGAGACTAACTTTGTTTCACAAGTTGCGCCGCTTGGTCCAATCTCCTGATTGTTTCGGATCTGATAACAACAAGCCCTGCAGTGTGGTTATATCCTCCATATATCCCCAACCCCCTTTGTTCTACAAGCGATCCCCCTGATTGAACTCCTCAAAGTTAACGTGAAGTCGTGTCTGAAAAACAGTGTTTTTCGTTGAAAGGAAGCTCCCCCTTGTGGGTAAAATATGATCTATTTGAGTAAAATAGGACATACGCAAGACGGAACTCCACAAGTTGATTCGTATTCACCAATTTTGGACCAAAGTGGACCAGTTGGTTGGGAAGACATGGTCGTAACGGAGCGTTCTGTAAAAAGAACACATGGCACTTCTGTCTCTTACAAAACATCGCCTGTGAACATAATCCATGCAGAAATTCAACACCTTGTGCTTTTTGTGCAACATCGAACCAAAGGTTTTTCTGAGAATCTTTGCTGGACTGTAAGAATCCTGGTTAATCCTCCGAGGAGACGCAGTTTTTAACAAGGCTTTGCTTCTGCTTACTGTGATCCTTCTGGCCATGAGCGACGCACCCTCTTAACCAAACAGTAAGAAGAGGAGTCCAAGGGCTGGACATCCTCAACCCATAAAGTAAACAGGGGTTTACATTTTTGTTGACACCTATCTAAGTAGGAGAACAGACAGTAAGGGCATGTTCCCCCTGAAAAGTCCCCAGTCCCCTGCATTGTATAAGCAATCACCCTTATCGGACTCCTCAAAATGGACATCCTCAACCATCCATCCATCCATCCATCCAACCATTCATCCATCTAACCATCCTTTAATCTAACCATCCATCCATCCATCTATCCATCCATCTAACCATCCATCCATCTAACCACCCATCCATCCATCCATCCAACCGTTCATCCATCTACCCATTCATCGATCTAACCATCCTTCCATCTAACCATGCAACTGTCCATCCATTAAACTATCCACCCATCCATCCATCCATCCATTCATCCATCCATCCATCCATCCATCCATCATCCATCCATCTAACCATCCTTCCATCTAACCATCCATCTGTCCATCCATCCAACCATTCATCCATCTACCCATCCTTCCATCTAACCATGCAACTGTCCATGCATTCATCTAACCATCCATTCTTCCATCCATGAAACTATCCACCCATCCATCCATCCATCCATCCATCCACCCATCCATCCATCCATCCATCCAACCATTCATCCATCTACATTCATCCATCTAACCGTCCTTCCATCTAACCATCCAACTGTCCATGCATTCATCTAACCATCCATTCTTCCATCCATGAAACCATCCATCCATCCATCCATCCATCCATCCATCCATCCATCATCCATCTAACCATCCTTCTATCTAACCATCCATCTGTCCATCCATGAAACTATCCATCCATCCATTCATCCATCCAACCATCCATCCATCCATCCAACAATCAAGACGTGGCATTTCAATAATGGAGAGCATCAAATTATCTGGGAAGTAGCAGCTTGAACAATATTTGACCAATATTATGAAATGTCTCAAAAGAAGCCAGTTATGATCAAGTTTGCTCACATTATACTATTTTTTTACATCAGAAAATCAACTTCAACTCTGCCACCTGTCCCTAAACCCCACAGTTTTCTATGCTCTACTTTTTAAATTGGACATAAAGTTTTTTTTCCAGAGAAATCTTTGTGATTTTGAGTTTCTCTTCTTTGGTACAAAACTGAAAACTGTGATCATTTTCTAATGAGAAATCATTTGACATTTGCAGAAAGGCATTTAAGGCTTATTACCAGTTTACCAACACGAAAATTACATTAATCAGAACCGGGACGTCGACGACCGTTCTCTAAAGTTTCTCTTCCTCCTCTTTGTCTCAAACCTTAATAATCCTCACATTTGCACAAACATGGGCAGTTTGGTGTTTTACCCTTATCTTCTACCTCCGACTACACTGCCTCATTTTAAAATCACTCAAGTTGCCACAGTAACCGGCGAGTGGAGGGCGTCTCGGTGAATGGAGCACCGTCGGATGTCGTACAGTACAACTCATTGTACATCCTTGAAAAGGGGTCATTGAGTATCCATCATTATTCAGGATGTCTGAAAAGGTTAATGCACTGCCTTACTAATAACACCCCCCCCTTTGCTCACCCACTTCCTGTCTTTTCCTTTTTTGAGAGCTATTGTGCGTCACCAACCTGATGGTCACAAACGGATCCTTTTTATTTTTAACCACTGGTACCATTCATCATAATTAAATATGCCGTGGCTTTTTAATTTCATGTCGCTCCTGTCATTTCCAAGGCTTAATTTCCTTAAATGGAGGCTTCTGATGTAAAACAAAACTCCTGCTTTTATGTTTGGAAGTTGAACGGTACAAAAAAATGTTACGGTGAAAATATCGGGAGCCGTGGCGGCTAGAATTTTAGAATAAAAATATACGATATTATAGAAAATAACCATTTAAAAACAGATAATGTCAACCTTTTTACAGGTAAATAGTTAATTACATATAAATTGATAATTACAACATTTTTTTTACTTAAATCGTCATTGGATACTGTAAAAAATATAAACAGTAAACAGTACATTTCAAAACAGTATCACTTCAGTAGAGGCGAATTATCATAATGAAGAAAAAGTGAATAACTTTCCTTTTTTACTTGTCGGAATATTTAGAAAACGCACAATTTTACTGTAAAAATACCAACTTTTGGTAAGATTAAAGGAACAATGCCATAATGTCGCAAGAAAGTTATTACTGTTAAAGTATAATTCTCTGTAATTAAGAGGTTCTGCTGGTATGAAAAAGATAAATAACCAGTTGTTACCATTTAGCAACAGCGTCCCATAATTTTGACGGCCAAAAAGGTGCTAAAAAAAATGTTTCATATTTGTGAAATAATGTTGATTTCTAAGTTTAAAGTCTGAAATAAATGCAATTTACTTTTATTTTATGTACAAAGTATGTTACCATGAAAAGGTTTACATTTTTAAGTTTTTATGTTTAGGTATCATTATGAATGGTACATGGTCATATTATTTTTTACGGTACAATTCTGGCAACTCTGGTATTTTACCGTAAATTGTAACAGGCTGGAAACTTGTTGCCGAAGCAAGAATACAGAAGATCACAAGATAACCGCACTGCTGTTGTTCTTTTACCCTAATGGGATGGCTTTTAACGTTTGCTCCTGAGTGCATGGACATATAAATATATCTATATTTATATATATATATATATATATATATATATATATAAAACAACGTTACAGCGAATATAAACAGAAAAAATTAGACCCAGTTTTTAAGACTATGTACTGTAGATTACTTTTCATCTCAGAGAATAAAACATCTTTCAGGACTTAAACAGTCCCAAGTACTGCACTTCCTGCTGCACTTACAGGACTGTATATGTTTGTTTTGGGTTAACGGTTCCCTCTCCTTCTAACTTACTGACGTCAGTCCGTTATTAGTATAATGGCGACTGCATTTTGTGTCCGCAGTCATAAATCCACGTTACAACTGTACTTTCCTTTTACGTCTCAACTCAAAAGAGAGCTTTTATCTGGGCAGTAATTCCAACAGAAGGCAAGAAGCTATCAGTTTGTCTTCCTTCGGTACCGGACATTTATTTGTCATTATTGTTTGCGTGCTTCTCCGCTCTAACCGCTCTCAATCACAAAGCATATTTTTCTAAAGTAGATACAGTTGATGCTTGTGGATGGAAAGGTCAGAGCCACTCAGTGGAACAAGAAGACTGATATCTCCGAGTGTGTGTGAGGAGAAGCGCCAAGCACAGCCTGTACATTTGGACTGAACCAAGAAGAGAACCCAAACAATAGAAGGCGGAAGTCTAAAAAGACACTAGATTTTATTTGGAATTTAAAAAATCGTGTTTAATGTTCTGGTCGTAAATCTGTTATCTGATAAAAAAAACCCAACATCAATCCATTTCCCTCCATTTCCTTTGTAAGAACTGGACCAGCTCCGCGTCTGAACGGTCCTATTCTTAGGTCCAAAAGGAGAAAACTTGACTACCATCTCGCTACTTCCATCCGGAGGTCAACCCTGCTGCCTCTGGGGCGGCTGTAGCCCAGTGGGTACCAAGAACCTGAACCACAATTTGCATTTAACCCACTGCTCCTCAGGGACGGGTTAAATGCAGAAAAACAAATTTCACAACGTTGGACTAATTGTATAAATGTATGTGAGAAAATAAAAGCTGATAATGTTCATTAGCAGCCTTCATTCATTCATTCATTATCCGTAACCGCTTATCCTGTTCAGGGTCACGGGGATTGGAGCCTATCCCAGCTGACATTGGGTACGACCTTTGACGAACCGCCAGTTCCCAAACTCACGAGTGATGAACTGAGCTGGAAGAAAAACCATAATCATATTTAGAAATGATTAAAAGTATACAAAGAGTTAAAAATGTAAAAAGCTGAAGCTGTGAGAGGAAAAATGATTTAGTTTGAGAGAAAGGCTTGAAAATTTCCAGAACCTATCCTCAGTTCTGGGTGAGGGAATATCTTTTTTGATTTTGATTCCGTAACGGAAAGCCCCCAAACCTCATCCGCCTATCAAATTAATACACTTCAAATATTCACCTTGCCAGGACATATCTTTAAACACTTTCATGCAAAACAGTCAGAGTCATTCTGTATCATTTGTATTCCTCCAATTAAACTTCTTACAAAGGTAGAAGAGGACAATGATCTGAAGCCCAGCTCAAAATCAGCCCAACAATGGTTCAGAAATCACAAAATAAAGGTTCTGCCATGTCCATCTGAGCCGCCTGACCTGAACCCCTCAGAACATCTGTGATGGTCCGCATGGGCCGGCCGAGGTTCGATTTTTTCTGATCAATTCATAGACAAAAAATATATTTTGTGGATCTTATTTTACGTATTATCTTTAAAGGGTGTCAAACTTTCGAGAGGGCACTGCATGTATATTTTTTTTGTTGACCAAAAAAGAGGACAGGAAATATACGCCTTTTTTTTTTTCCTTTCATAGTAGCTCTGTTTCGTGTTCTGTACGCCTCAAATCAGGACTACTGACGAATCACATAATGGCTACAGTCACGACTTTATAGGTCTGTGTGTTTGTGTGTGTGTGTGTGTGTGTGTGTGTGTGTGTGTGTGTGTGTGTGTCTGTGTGTGTGTGTGTGCGCGGTTAAGTGATGTAGACTAACACTTGACACAGGAGTAAGGGTAATAAAAAAAATACAATAACAGCATTAAATCACTATTAGAGCTTAAAAGTTCGGCTGAGGCTGATGGGAATGCTATTAGCTTTGCGGCTAATTAGACATATAAAACACAAAGTACCCAACAAATTAGAGTTTAGACCCGATGACGGCATTAGATGAAAGTCAGAGAGATGAAAGTTGATCCCCCGAAGTTCTGCCACGACTCATTTCCACGATGCCAAATGCAACTTGTCACGTCCCTCAACATCAACAGATGTAGAATGTTCCCCTTCAGAGTCTGGATGAGACGCACCTGGCTTTAACGTGCAAACGCATCAAATCAGAGCCTCTGTGCGAAGCGAGAGAGTCCCACCGGGGGTCGGAGGTCGGCGGTTTGAGAGGTGAGTCACAAAAACGCAGCTTTTAGCCAGGAGGCGGGAGCGAATGTCCTGCATGAAGAAATCAAACAATAAGTCGTCTATCTGTTTGCCTAAACCCAATCACGCAGTGGTTGTGTTTACGATTGCTGAAGTCGGCCCCATGCTTCTGGATGAAGAGTAGGTGGCTTTACATGGACAGCCTAATGTTGTATAGATGAGGAAGAGTCGCCAAATCATGAAGAAAATGCTGCATGTAAACACCCCTCTCTGAAAGAAAAGAACCTTTCAGAATGAGATTTCAGTCCTTTTCATGAAAGTCTTTCTGATATCCAGTCGCTGAATGTAAACGCTGTTTCATGCTAACGCTGTTTCATGC
>VRLP01007094.1:0-23990 GCA_009660295.1 Lophius piscatorius | reverse complement strand
TACAATAATACATATATATGCGGCGGCACAGGGTCTTCTTGCTGTGTACGGTGGGCCTCTGCGTCATATATATATATATATATATATATATATATATATATATGTATGTATACAGTGGGTGGGATATATTACCCGGTTACCATGGTTGATGTTTTTACTGAACGCAGGGAGAAGCGCTAAAAATAAACTTTTCTTTTTTTGTTCCAGGATGGAGCTGAAGACGTGTTGGCGCAAAATCCCGGTCAACAAGGCAAACCTGCCGGACCCGACCTACCAAAGGTTCTAGTAGTGGGAAAAGAGCACCTGCTGGTGATACGCAAGGATAAATTGACAGACCCCTTAGGGACAATGTTGGGGGACGTCCACATCCGCACCCACCAGCTTCAAGATGACAAAACTCCCTACTTTGCCCGAACCAAAGCCGGAGCCCTGTGTTTCCGACGGGGGACAGAGGTGGCTAACCCAAAGGAGTATTCTGGGAAATCAGGGGCATCTTTGGCAAATGGCGGTGGAGAAGGTTCTCGGGCTGCTGGGCAACGAAGACCTCTGGAAGTCCAGCAGCAGCCCTCCGTAACTCCAAAAGCCAAAGCCAAAACCAGGGGCAACGGCAAACGCCTGGTCAAGTGCGTGTGTCGGCCAGGCTGGCACGGACCTTACTGTGGGGTTCCCACCATGGTGTACCACTCCAATCTGCCCACCAAGGAGCGATTGACGCCCAGAGAGACCCCGCGGAGGGTCATCAACGCCATCAACATTAACCACGAGTTTGACCTGCTGCACGTTCGCTTTCATGAGCTGGCCCAGGCCGTGGACCTCTTCATCGTCTGTGAATCCAACTTCACTGCCTATGGAGAGAAGCGCCCTCTGACGTAAGACTCCGTCTATCCGCCTGGGGTGGGTGGCGCCCTGCGGGTCAGTGGTTGTAGTCTCTAATGGACGTATGGGTCGTCATCAGGGGACACAGAGTCACTATAAAACCCTGGTCCCGTCACCTAGTCTAAGTCAAGTACGGGAATTCCGTGTTTGTGGGTACAATATTTTGCCATATTGTGGCGGTTGAGTTGTTACAGTTCTTGGTTCTTCTTGACCAGTTTCCTGGAGAAGAACCGACATTTAAGTCCCCCAGACAAAGACATAAAGCTCCTCTGGGTTGGTTGAACCGCGGAAGATGGAGTGACATGTTTGTCTCGGCGTTCAGCCTCTAGGCGAGAGATTGATGCCTTCAATCATAGAATGTGACGCCGCATGAAAATGGCCACATTCTTCACACAATCTCCTCTGCAGGTTAATTGAAATGTCGCTGCAGACAGTTTTGTGAGCGTACAGAGGGTTTTCTTCTTCAGGCTTCTGAAAGGCATCATTTGTCAAACAAGGAGATCCGTAGTCGGTTTTCCTTTTTGAGTGCTGCAGCGTTCTGCCAGTCATGATGCATTTTCAATTAGAATATCCTCGTTATGGAAGAATATTTATGGAAGAATATTTCCTTACTCTTCTAAGCAGCATTGGTCTCCATCATGTCGTTTACTGAAAATAACCCTCGCTGTGAAAGGCTCACATCAACTGAGCAAATTAAACTTTCGCCTATGTTTGCTCACAAAGTGTCCCTGAGCACATCGTGTTCGCTCTCCTGGCTCCGCCCACTTCAACCAGTTGTAGTCATGGCATGATGTACCTTCAGTGAAGATGACACTGAACAGAAATATAATCGTCAGCACCCAAAGGGCAAGTCACCGATATCGTTAATCACTCGCAAGATAGTCACAATGCCAAGTATGAAAAGTGTAGGCTCAAAAATAAGAGAGGCGACTTCCTCAGTGCGACCGCGTCTCGTGTGAACAAGGTATGTCAACGTTAGCTGTTCCTGGCTCTAAGAGCTAGCGAGGCGCTTTTTAGCGTTGGCTTTGTTGTCATCGTGACGTTGACAACAAATGCTAGGCCATGTATGCTAGGCCGTGTCTGACGAATGGACTTGCTGGTGTCGGATATTTACCTAGGTCCTCGCTGATATGAAGCCTCTGTTTGCGATAATCGAGGGATGTTGGGTTGAAGATGATCGGTAGGTAGGACTGAAGGTCTGTCCAGCCGGAACCCGGCATTCCAGTACCTATTCTCAAGTAGAACTAAGTCGAGCTCTTATCATCTATTATGTTCATTCGCATCAGGAGAAGGACATTTTTAACAGGTCATGGAAGATGATGTCACAGTTTATCAATTTCTCTATGATTTATTGTCTCAATGGGAGCAACTATTGTGTCATGTGCGACACCTAGTGGTGGGAAGTTGAATCATTTTTCGAAGCTTTTCACAGAAACAAATGATTGACTCTGATATAATTGTCTTTGGAGAAGAGATTCCACTAAATGATGTCTCTGATGTCCTCAGTTTCCTGCGGTTCCTTCAAAACGGTACGTACGACTACGTCCGACACAAGATCCTGTACGTGTTCCTCGACCACTTCCCCGACGGCGGCCGTCAGGACGGCTGGATCGCCGATGACTACCTGCGGACCTTCCTGACTCACAACGGCATGTCCAGGGTGGTCGGCGCCAGAGCGGACGACGTGTTCGTCATCAACGACGCTGACGAAGTCCCGGCACTTGAGGGTCTCCTGTTCCTCAAGCTGTTCGATGGCTGGACAGAACCGTTCTCCATCCACATGCGGAAGGTACAAAGACGTCGGCTCCTGGTCACGATGTTTAACCGGAAAGACTTTCACACTTTTTAATTCTGGTTCTCTTTCCTCCCTGCTTCCAGTCTCTGTACGGATTCTTCTGGAAGCAGTTCGGTTCTCTGGAGATCCTATCAGGCTGTACGGTGGGGATGCTCCGCGCCGTCTACGACGGCGATGGCATCAAGCTCCGCCGTCGCGACTACTACACCATGCCAGGGTTCCGTAAGTACGAGAACGACACGGGCCACATCCTGGTGCAGTGGTCCATCGGCAGCCCCTTCCACTTCGCCGGGTGGCACTGCTCCTGGTGCTTCTCGCCCAAGGGGATCTTCTTCAAGCTGGTGTCGGCGCAGAACGGAGACTTCCCGCGGTGGGGCGACTACGAGGACAAACGGGACCTCAACTACATCCGCGAATTGATCAAGACGGGGGGCTGGTTTGACGGCTCCCTGCAGGAATACCCCCCAGTTGAACCCAAAGAGCACATGTATGCCCCCAAATACATGCTGGAGCACTATGAGCGGTACCGCTATCTTCTGGAGAACCCGTACAACAGAGCATCCGGACTAAGCGAGGGCTAGGAGCTCAGCGAGGACACCAGAGGTGACATAACGAGTAGGGGCCCGAGCGAGGCCTCAGCACTGAGCGTTGGGGGCGGACCAGAACTGAATTCTCGTTGGTATGTGTCTCCACCAGGGGGCGCTGACATTGCAGGGATTAAAAATCATATTTGGGGCGTTTAAAGGGAACCGCGAATGACATCCAACATGAACCCCTGGAGAATTATTGAAAGGATGCAACCACTGGATAAACAAAATCATGGATCTCCTCATCGCTCCCTTTTTGGGGGGAGGAGCCAAGCTATCTCTATTTCTAACCACTCCCAGTCCTCCTCTTTCCTCCTCCAGAGCTGAGAGCTGGAGGGCCACTGGGAGTGGAAAGAGGGATTTTTTCCGACCTGTGGAGAAGAAACTGGGAAGTGAAGGATGTTTTATTTTTTCTGTTCTTTTGTTTCCTGTCTGTAACGTTTAGGGAAAGTCGTCCCTGTTTCACCTTCAGATGTCTTCCTGTCATGTCTGCTGACCTCCTTCCACACAACAGCTTCAGACGTTTGTGTTTGTCAGTCGGAGGAGAAAACATCGTATTTAAACCCTGAGTATCATGGAGGGGGGCACATGAGAGAGGAGGCAGGAAAGAAGAGAGAGTAATGAGGAGAGCGATGATTAAGGCCCTCCCCCCATCCCCACTGATGAAGAGTATCAGGGATGAGTGTGCAGAATATGTTTGCGTCCCCCCAGGGCTAAGCCTTCGCTTCCGTCTCTCGGCCCGTCCCGAGTTTGAGACGTTGTTTCCGAGGAAACAAGAAGCGACGTCGTTAAAATGAGGGGGTGGGTTCACGCGAGCTGAGGAGCTGCGGCACTGAGACGAGGTCGGCGCAGACTAGAATCCAGCTGGTTCTCCCTCGTCTCTGCTTCCGTTTCGCTTTTTCTTTCTCGTCTGTTTTCATCTGGATTCTCATTCATGACTTTATTTTCTCTCTTCCATCTCCAGCTGTCCCTCAGCCACACACGACCTCTGACCTCAGCAACGCCCCCGCGTCTTCTCCTTCTGTCACAGCTGTTACTATTTCAGCCTGAAATCCACACTGGAAGAACAGAACCAGAACCGATGTGGACACTTTTACAACAGCAAGCAGGAGGACAATATCAAATATCACATTAACTTCAACCAAATTTAAAATGTCATGTCAGTGTTGGGGGGTTTTATCTTTTAGCATAAACATTTTTAACGCGGACCCCTCTCTAATATCCATGAAAACATCTACAAACTTCTCCTTCAAGCCCACGACTACGATAAAGAGCTGATTTCGTAAACTCGCCTTCGTGAGCCGGGCCGGGTCGTAGAAGAACCCGAGCTCCACACCTTTAACATCATCCCAAGTTACAAAAAAAGCAGGAAACTTCCAGATAAGGAATATTTAGCAGTGATCCTCAGCTTTGACCTGAAAAGGAAGGTTGTTGGTTCTGATCCGCTTCTCTTGTTGTGGGTCTATTGTTCTGAACGTCACAGGTTCTTCTGTAGTTTGTAGTTCAGTGGTTTGACTCTTTGTTGAAAGTACCGAGGGGCAGGAACTGTAACCAGAACCTGCTTTTAGCACTGGATCCAGGCGTGTTTCTGGACCGGGCCCAGAGACATTTTAGAACTGATCCTGCTGCCAGCAGAATCTGATGTATGCGGCGCCGCTTTGACGGGTGAGGCGGGCCGGAGGTAATGGGCCTGACTGAACGGGAGAAGCTCATCAGAGGGAATCTATAAAGCGCCGACCCTTAACGTGGAAACGGGTTTGTGATGTTGAGCGAGTGACGCGGCGCCGTGAGCGGCACCACCTGAGGTTCTGCAGTGTAAGGTATCCAAACTGGGACAGACGTTTGAGGACATTTTTCCGCCGACGTCAAACTTTTCAAATCAGATTCTAATTGGATCGGGTTTCCTCATCATCATTTTTCATCGCCGCCCAAAAAAGTAATCTGCAACAAACCCGGCGGGTCGCTTCAGATTCTTTTCTCAGATTCGGTTCTTCAGTGAATAAATTAACTGCAGAAGAAGCAGAACCGTCAACAAGACGGAGCGGTTCTTCTGCAGACGTGTTTGCGTTGCTAGGAAACAGCTGACTGCCGTCTTTCACTCACGGAGGCGAGGAGCAGGAATCCAACCTGGACCCGCTAGTAAGGATAATGTTTTTGGACCGGGCCGCGCTCAGAACATCAAACCGGGTCAGAATGCTGCTAGCCATCACCTTCCCCCTGATTTAAGGTGCCATGCTTGAATGTTTTTAGAATTTGACTGTTTTTAGTTTTTTCTTCATCCCATCATCGTTGTCAAGGTTCTGAAGGTTCTGAAGGTTCTGAAGGTCACTTTATAGACTCAGTATTTCATTTCAATTAAACTAAGAGATTTTTAAAACACAGATTTT
The DNA here is from genome assembly GCA_009660295.1 of Lophius piscatorius. Taxonomy (NCBI): domain Eukaryota; kingdom Metazoa; phylum Chordata; class Actinopteri; order Lophiiformes; family Lophiidae; genus Lophius; species Lophius piscatorius. The sequence goes on along the minus strand of VRLP01007094.1, from coordinate 18,345 downwards.
GAACATATGAGAGGTTGAGGTGACCTCCAAAAAGAACCTACATTTCCCACAATGCAACACTCTCCCATCTTTCATCTGCAGAACCAATCACCAATCATTCTACCAGTTATAATGGATTTGAATTGTGGAGACCAGGTCATCAGAGGAGACCCAAACTTCAGGTTCTGTGGGCCCCTAACGACCGGACATCCTCCAGCTGGTGGGTCGGCACCAGCGACCGCATCATTGCTCCGCCCTCCAGGCTTCTGGCTAGAGTCCAGTCCCAGCTGGTCTATTTCAACGAACGTCGGTACTCCTTGTTGCGATCCATTTTCATACGAGTCTCAGAACCGACTTCGAAGTCCTGGTTTGACTTCGGTGTGTTTTTGGTGGATCCGGGCGCTGAGAGCTCTCCAGAACTCTTGTTCTAGTTCTGCCCAGACAGGAATCTTCTCGGGCAGAACCGTAGAAAATCGGACTGTTAATTATTCGGTAATAACAACTTCACAAGCTAAAGACTGTTTTCACAAAGTTCTTAGAAGGCGGAACCAGCCTTTATGAACCCACTCTGTATCGGACCTCTCCTAGCTCTAACCACAGACACATGTTCTGTAGAGTTCTACGCACGTGTGGATCCGGTGCAGATGTGTGTCCTCGGGCCGGTGCTGGTGCGGGCCTTCAGAGCCGCCGGCTGTCTGCAGCGCTCACATTCTGCCACGGTGCCGGCCCACTCCTCCAGAACTGTGGTTTCCCCGACACACCGGTCAGAACTTCAGTACTTCAGTGGACTGTTCTGGTCTGAACTGACAAACTGCTTCCTGCTTGTCAGAACTTATCTCACGTTCTGTGGACAGTTTTATCCTGGATGACGGCGCCGACAGTGGACTCTTGAAATAGGAACCAGAACACGTGTCCCATTATGCGGCAGAATGCCGACACAGGCTGTAAACATGTGTTGTTGTCTGTAAACAATGGAAAGAGTTCACATTCCACAGGCTGAGCCATCAGAAAACTGGACAGCTGCGTGGGTCTGTTGGCCCCGACCCGAGAGTTCTAGCTGCTTAACACAGACCTGCTGGGTGTAATGTGCTGTCTCCGGCTCAGATGGACTTCCAGGAAGAGTTTGTTGGTTCTGGACTGGAACCTATTAATAGTGTTGAGGTCAGTGGAGCCTCAGGGTCTTGTTCGGGTTTCATTGACCCGGATCTCCTGGAATTTCATTCCTAACAGATAGATGAGTTTAAGGGTCTCTCCTGGTTCTGGTTCAGTTTAGAAGGTTCTGGTTGAAGTTTATAGATTCTGCCTGGTTTTACCGTTCAGAGCATTCAGTAGGGTACCTACGGTGGTCCAAACTGCCCGTAGGTGTTCTGGTACCACCAGAACGATCAATAACTGAACCGAACCTTCCTGGTTGGGTCTTATTCTGCTCCTGCAGACAGAACTTCTTCAACCCCAGAACTTATTCCTTACTTCCTCTTCACTGAGGTGGAGATGGATATCCAGAATCCAATCAAATCTCTCAGAGTGGACCAGTACCAGAGGTCAAGTGGGCGTCTGGTTTCGGAACCATGTTTTGGGTGGGCCCCAGAGAAGAAGCAGGTCATACACCCATCAGCCGTAACATTACAACCGTTTGCCTTATCTTTGTAAGTTGCCTTTTTGAACTCATCGTGGGTTCTGACACATTTCTGTCAGAACCAGTGAGTGGGACTCCTCTTCATCAAAACTGTAAACGTCATGTTTGTGAGAAGATCAAAAAAAAAATGTAATATTAGTGAAGGTATGATTAGATCCTGCTCTGGTCTCTCTCTCTCTCTCTCTTTCTCTCTCTCTCTCGTCCCTTCTCTGATGTTTTTACCGGGCTGATGATCAAAGCATCTTTAAAGCCTCATAAATTCCGAGAGTACTTTGTCATTTATGTTCCGGGGCCACGGATCGGATCTGGTTCTGATCCAGAACCACGTATTAAATTGACTCAAACCTGATTAGAGAAGATTTGTGCGTCTGCTCCTCAACGGAACTACCTTCTTTCTTTCTGGTCGGTTCTGCAGAGGTCCAGCGGATCAAACTGAAGCAAAGCTTCTTACAACGTGTAGACGGCAGGGGCTGGGATTGAACCCCTGACCTTTGGGTCGGGCGACGCCCATTCTGCCCACTGAGCTTCAGCCACCCGTTAAACCCATGATCCCATGGACCCATCGGATCTGAACCCGATACGTCTCTCGTCTCTAAGTGAGAATCGTCCCCCCGTCTGACGGTCTGAAAGTCCGAACCAATGAGCGACCGGAGAGAGCTTGAAAAAACAAACAAACTGGATCAGATATAAACAACGTAACAAAAGCCCAAACCCTGGTTCTGACTTCCAACTAGGAAAGTCTCCCCGGTGTCCTTGTTCGACCCGGCTCAGAGGGAGGGGGAGGGGGAGGGTTGGGCTGAAAGGGTCAAGAAGAGGTAAAGGAAGGGAAGGGAGGAGGGCGAGGGTTTGAATCCTCGGCAAAGGGAATGTCTTTTCCTTCGGTTCCTGTTCCTGCTCCCGTCTTCCCTCCTGAAGTTCTGCTGGTCAAAGTCTGAGACCCAGATGTTTGAGCTTTTATCAACCTTGTTTTTGTGGTTTTGGGTTGTTTTTTTCTGTAGCTCCACCCACTTGGCAGCTTGATATTTAATGTCTTTCCAAGGCGGCGTGTGGAAGTGTGTCGGCCCACTGCTAGAAAAGACTCCCCCCACACGGGTCCGTTACCTCCCCTGAACCTGGACTCAATTCTGGCGCCGGTGTTGTCTTTGTTTCTCCTGTTTTGTTTTGAACTGTTTTGATGACATCATCATTTCCTCCTGACCTCAGAAGCATTACACAACCACGTGATTTATGACTTTTAGGTTTCCTCCATTTCAGGTTTTTCATTCTGAACGGATTTTCCGGCGCCGTATGTGCAGATAAAACTCCTGGCATGCACTCAGACCCACACAGAACCGCCTCTGTGTGTTTTGTTCCTGTGGTCTGATTGTGGATGTGTCCTCCGCTGGTCAAACAGACGCTCTGTTTGTGTCCTCGCTGTTATGTGATCGCTATGAAGGCTCGCCATTGTGTGGCCAAAAGAACCGGATCAGACCAGAACCCAAACCTGAGAAAACCCAGATTACTCGTCGTTTTCTGCCCACATGTTTTTTTTCATGGTCTGACAGCAGAGTTGTGTTCTGATTGTTTTTTTGTTATACCGTATTTTCCCTCCAAATCGACAAAGATGTCAAAAACGAGAAGATGCTCTCCTCTGGGGAAAAAAGAGAGGCTTTTATATGAGTTGCATGTTTTTGTTTGTGCTTGTAAAGTTCTGATATGCACCTTAATGGAGGGATGTGGTTGAATATGAGAGGATGAATCTCATGGTTTGTTTGTAATGTTTACGATGTTGGGCTTTGTAATGTGTCTTAAACAGGGTTTTTATTTTAATTGTCATTGTTGCTTCTTTCTGCCAGCCTTCATTTTCTCTACCGAGTGGCTGTGTTTGTTGTGACGGCTTCATTAAGCAGCATCAGGAAACAAGCCAGAGGACGGATTTAAAGTAAACAACGGAGACAAAAACATTTGAGTCTTTTCTCCACAAAACACACTGCAAAAATTAATTGATACAAGGACATCAAAGCTGTACGTTACTAAGGCATCAAAGCCACATCAACAGGAATCACAATGTTAAAACCACTGACACCAATGTCAAGACTGATTGGATTGAGAATCTGAGGGAAAAGCAAATCTAATTTCCAATATTGATGAAAGCGAGACAAACTCCTGACTCCGCCCCATCAATTGTTGGCTCCACCATTTTGTTAAGATTCTTAGTTTTTGCGTAGTCCTGCGAACAATGAGTCAGACAGAGAAAAATTACCAAGGACAAGCCCCACTCCCCCCATCCTCATGTCCTTTGTGATGTCATTATTATTACTATTAACTTTAGTTTGGGTCTGAGACACGTAGGACATCAGGTCTCAGGGACACATGAAACACGCATCGGGTTATTTGACTTTTAAAAAAGTTTTGTCCCTGTCCCATCTCGGCCTCCGTACTCCAAAACAGGTCCATGTCAAATTCGTGGGTCCCGGCTATAACCTGGACACCCCATACATGACCAGAATCTGTTGGTATCCAACTCCTGGACACTTATGGGCAACTTAGTTGCACCACTATGACACGTTTACGATGTCCAAAAAGAACAAAAAAACACAACTCATTATTGAGCGCAACCAAACAGCTCTTCAGGACATCAAAGTGTCAAGCCCAGGCGTCTCACCCGTGTCCACGTATCGGAGAAGACAGCCTCAATATTTGAACCTGAATGCTGCATCAACCCTTAGAATATCTGCCTCTTTGTGTTTCTGCCTCTGCGGCCGTCATTATGACGAGCTTAGAGAAGTCCGGTAAGCCTCTCCCCCTCTGTGACTCGTCCCAGATTGCATCAGTTGAGTGTGAGACGTGTCCATGGAGGCACTTTGCCAGCCAGGGGGCCGTTGTGACAATCAGGACGCTGACAGGAAGCAACGTTTTGACCGGCGGCGTAGAGCAGAAGCACTTAGACACTCAGACGGTCGGGGTTAAAGCGGGGGCGGGTGATTTGTGGCGAAGGAAGAAGAAATCCTCGTCTTCACACATTTATGGCTGTCTGGCTGTTTGCTGCTTCTTACTGAATCCTCCACCCACTCACGCCACAATCACTTCCTCCCACACATCTGTCACTTCCCGCCATCCGTCCAGTCGGTCCTTGAAGGGGACATCAGGGTTGTTGTGGTTGATGTTTAGACACAGTTTCACAAACACATGAGTCAAATATTCACCCCAACAGATGATGTCATCATGCTGACAACCCGCCTCCCCCCCCCCCCCCCCCCCCCCCCCCCCCCCCCCCCCCCCTCGGGGCAGAGTACTGTCGGCAGCCAATTAACCATCGCGGCGGGTTGCCAGGTCCAAATCGCGCTAATCTCCACCAGCGTTGCCAGAACCGACACGTCTCTCTTCTGTTGTTTACTGTGTTTAGAGATGATAACGAGATTATTTAAAGGAGGACTCTGGATTCAAATTTGGTCAGCGCTTTGTTAAATTACAGACTAGAAGAAAGTGGGCCGCGGTTGTGGTCCATATCTGTCCACCTGAGGAGAACCTCCTCCTGGTTTCTTCTACGTTTGCGGGTGTATTTTACTAAACTGTCAAACTTAACGTAAAATAACCCGAGTTTTGTTAATCCAACCAAAAAACTTCTGACACCATCTGGGTCACCAGTGAAAGAGGTTCCGCCCCTTAGGAGATTAGAGACTAAATCCTATGGGCTGGTCCCAGCTGGACTAAACCCACCCAGACTGGATCGGTACCGGCCCCGTTCAACCACATCATCACTTCAGTAGGGCATCTTCAGAAGCAGGGAGTTGGCTCCTAGGTCTCACCAGTAGCACACTATGCCAAAATCAACAGAACTTCCACGACTGAGGTCCATCTTTCTGTGAAGGGTTCCAGAGCTGTTTCTAAGGTTCCGGTTATCCATAGATCCACAGCGACACACACCATCTACACACGGAGAAGACCTGGAACAATAGAGAACTTTCACAGAAGTGGACCACCTTCCTGGGAATTCCTCCAAGAACACGGAGAAGATCCATTCAGGAGGTGTGAGAAGATCCAGAGATCATCAAGAACCTGCGGGTCTCTCTGGTTATTTAGTTGTCGGAACCTTTTTGCCTCATCAAATAAAATAATCATTTAGGACGTTTTGTTACAATAAACCAGGAGGGGTCCAAAACTTATTCTCATATCTGTAATACAGCCTTTGTTTGGGTGATGTCGGATCAGAGAGTAGAAGGAACCAACCTCCTTTTGTGTTTTGATCTCCTTCCTCCTGCCTCACTGATCGTGATTGTTTCAAAGTTTTATTTTTTATATCATCCTTTTTTCCGGGGATCATTTATTATTCTGTGCTTTTACTCTGAAAGAGGGAGTGTGTGTGTGTGTGTGAGTGTTCAGGTGTTCCCTCGCCTCCACATCTGTTCATCCAAATGAAGGTGGAGGAGAAGGAGGAGGAGGAGGCATCAGGGGTGGACACAAAAATAGGAGACCTTTAGATAGTAAAGGATGTTTTTCACAGAGATGAGTGTAAATGTCTAATTTAAATAAAATGGAGAAATAAGACAAACTAATGGCTGTAAGTTAAAAAAAAAGAAGTCATGAGTTCTTCGACAAAGACGTATAATAAATTAATTTTAACAGTTTTACCTGTTGGTTTCTGACTCTGTGTGTTTGTGTGTGTGTGTGTGCGTGTTAGTGTGTGTGTGTGTGTGTGTGTGTGTGTGTGTGAATGGATATCAAAAAAAGAAAGTGTCTAGTCCTCAATCTACTGGTTAAAAACTTTCTTTGATCCACCTAATGTAAGGCAGCGTATAGCTCAAGGGTGCAGAATGACTTTTTTCATGTCTGTATGTTTGGTAGAAGACCCGGTCCTCACATTGTGGATCTTCTTACCCGGTCCTCACTAGGCAGTATCTACAAGAATGTGAGTGTGTTTGTGTGCGTGAATGGGTGTGTTTTTGTCAGTGTGTGTGTATGTGTGGGTGTGACAGTCAGGGTGTTTGAATGAGTGGGTGTGATTGTCAGTGTGTGTGTGTGTGATTGAGTGTGTGTCATTCACCCCTCCTCCCACCAGAGGGCAGCGCTGCAGCACACATCATCATCATCATCTTCAATCTCTTGGCTCCACAGAATCATTTTTAGAGAGCATAAACTCCTGATGGGGAAGGAAGTATCTTATTACACTAAAAGCTTCACGATCGATTCTCTTAAATTCAACATTAGAGATTTAAACGATAAAACCTGCAGCTCTTTGATGAACATGAACGAGATGAGAAGTAAAATAATATCTGATCAGAACATTCATTCACTCCTCATTATCTCTTAGGTTTATTCATAAAACGTTTAATTTATCACCTGGTCATTTGTCATCAAACAGTATAACTTTATTCACTCCAACATAAACCAGAATATTACAACCAGAACAGTACATATATATACATATATATATATATATATATATATATATATGTACACATCTCAGTAACACATAAATCCTTTTGTGGTATTTGTACAGGAAGAGTAAAAGTCACTGTCTTGTTCTCGGTTGATGATGATGAGATTCTCCTTCCTCCTGCTGAACCGACTCTGCAGATCTTCAGCTTGGGACTGAGAGAAGATGAAGATGGATGATGATGATGCTTCCTGCTGGTTGGAGTGTGTCAGTAGATGAAGCTGCAGAGATTAGACACGGCCCAGGCAGAGTGGATACTGCTGTTTGTGTTTGTCTGTATATATATATGTGTGTGTATACAAGTGTGTTTCTGTGTATATGTGTTTGTGTATGTATATGTGTATATATATATATATTTGTATATGTGTATATATATATATTTGTGTGTGTGTATATATATATTTGTGTGTGTATATATATATGTGTGTGTGTATATATATATTTGTGTGTATGTATATATATGTGCGTCTATACATGTGTATGTATGTATACACATGTATGTGTGTGTACATATGTGTGTATATATATACATGTGTATGTGTGTATATATATATGTCTGTGTACATATGTGTATATGTGTGTGTATACACTCGTATGTGTGTATATATATACATATGTGTGTGTATTTGTGTGTATACGTGTTTATACACGTGTACGTATATGTACATATATGTGTGTATTTGTATATGTGTGTATTTGTGTGTGTGTATATATATATATATCCGTGTATATGTGTGTGTAAATATGTGTGTATATATGTGTATATGTATGTGTATACACGTGTTTGTGTGTGTACATGTGTGTGTACATGTGTGTGTACTTGTGTGTATGTATGTACATTTGTGCGTATATATATGTGTATATGTGTGTATATATGTATGTGTGTACTTGTGTGTATGTACATGTGTGTGTATATATATATGTGTATATGTGTGTGTATATATGTATGTGTGTACTTGTGTGTATGTACATGTGTGTGTATGTATAAACGTGTATATGTATGTGTATACACGTGTTTGTGTATGTACATGTGTGTGTGTGCGTGTGTACATGTATGTACATGTGTGTGTGTGTATATATATGTGTATATGTGTGTATATATATGTGTATATGTGTGTATATATATATATGTGTGTATATATATGTGTGTACTTGTGTGTATGTACGTGTGTGTGTGTACATGTATGTACGTGTGTGTGCGTGTGTACATGTATGTATGTGTGTGTGTGTACATGTATGTACATGTGTGTGCGTGTGTACATGTATGTATGTGTGTGTGTGTGTACATGTATGTGTGTGTGTGTACATGTATGTACATGTGTGTGTGTGTGTGTACATGTATGTACATGTGTGTGTGCGTGTGTACATGTATGTGTGTGCGTGTGTACATGTATGTATGTGTGTGTGTGTACATGTATGTACATGTGTGTGCGTGTGTACATGTATGTGTGTGCGTGTGTACATGTATGTGTGTGTGTGTGTACATGTATGTACATGTGTGTGTGCGTGTGTACATGTATGTATGTGTGTGTGTGCGTGTGTACATGTATGTGTGTGTGTGTGTTAGATTGTTGGGGGCGGTCCTTCTCTCTGGCAGCAGGAGGACATCTGGACGGTGTAGATGTCTCCGTGCTCCTCTGGAGGAGGAACATCTGGACAAACTCACAAGTCCAACATTCCAACAGAAATGTCCTCAAACAAACACAATGTCCCTCTGAGAGAAGAGGACCTCAGCTTTGATGTCGTCTCCGTCTCCTCTGAGGACAGTACGCCACAACGAGGCTCCGGCACTCAGAGAAATACTCTGATTACTGCGACAGGAAGTATCAACCACAACTTCATCAGAGGAGAGTTTGTCCGTCCGGTGTGTAAGAATAAACCAGGCCTGAGACATGTCCCAAAACGCCCCCAACCCCCTGCGTTGTACAAGAAACTCCAACTAAATGTGGTATTTTGTCCAAAAAACAGTGTTTTTTTGTAAAAGAGCTCCACCTAGTGAGAGAATTTGTCCAGGGCTTTGATGTTTGAATGATTTATTTAGACATCAAAGCTTCTCGTGAGGCTGCTGGGGGCTGGAGGCTAGAACCTCCGTCGCCTCAGAAGACGTCTGCAGGTTTGACCCACTCTTAGAGTCTGGGCACTGGTGGTGGCGGCTGATGACTCTATTGAAACTGATGGTTGAACGAGGATTGGATGGAGACCTGCAGCATGAAGGAACTAGCTTAACAGGCTAAAACATATAACTGCTGCTAACGCTAGCCTATCAGGCTATAATATATTATTGTTGCTAACGCTAAACGAGTGTTATGGGCAGCGCTCTGACGGCTAAGAACCTTTGTTTCTCTTTCTTGCACTGAACTTGTCAGAATCGTCTCTTGGTTCTGATTGGTCCGTTCCACATTTGGTCAGAAGCGGTGATGGATTCCAGCGTTGAGTCACATGATCTCATGATTCTTCTCTGGAGCAGCAGCTTCCTGATATTCTAACCATCATGAAGTCTGCTGGTTTGATTCCAGCCTTTCATGCTGCCCTTCCAGGGGTCCTTGAGCAAGACCCCGAATGCTCACAGGCTCCGCCCCCTGCCCTTCAGGCATGGGTCCAATGCAGAGAAGTAATCTGAGTACTTTCAATGTTTTCCTGCTGTCCTCCTCCGACCCGCCTGCTGCTCCGCTTCTCCGCAGCACATGACCTTCAGCGCAAGATAAGACACAGTCCACAGAGTACGGAGTAGGAGGAGGAGGAGGAGGAGGAGGAGGAGGGGAGGAGTCTGGCTGTGCCATGCACCTCCTCCCCTCCCTCCTCTTTGCAGCTCTCTGCAGAGCGCCGCTGCACAGGGGTTAGCATCAGAGGATCACAGAGGAGTGGGTGAGGAGGCCCGGCAGAAACTGGTACCGACCCAGAGACTTTAATCAGCGGTACTGATCAAAGGACCAGAAGATGATCAGCTGGTTTGACAAAATATCTTCATTAACCTTGAAGTTAAAGTCAATCATAATTATGTAAATCTATCAACTATCAGATCTTCTGAATGATCTTCATCTACAGACCACCTCTTCATCACCTTCTCTCTCAGCAGCATCATCAGCCACCACCAACCTGTGTCAGGACTGGTGCCACTCTTTCTCCACTATCCATCCATCCATCCATCAATCATCCATTTATCCTTCATCCATTCATCCATCCATTCATTCTTCATCCATTCATCCCTTCATCCATCCATCCATCATCCATTTATCATTCATCCATTCATCCATCCATTCATCCATTTGATCCATCATCAATTCATCCATTCATCCATCATCCATCCATTCATCCATCCATCCATCATCCATTATTCTATTCATCCATCCATCCATCATCCATTCATCCTTTATCCATTCATCCATTCATCTGTCCATCATCCATTCATCCTTCATCCATTCATCCATCCATCATCCATTCACCCATCATCCATAATCCATCCATCCATCATCGATTCATCCTTCAACCATTCATCCTTCATCCATTCGATCCATCATCGATTCATCCATTCATCCATCATCCATTCATCCATCCATCATCCATTATTCTATTCATCCATTCATCCATCCATCATCCATTCACCCATCATCCATAAATCCATCATCCATTCATCCATTCATCCTTCAACCATTCATCCTTCATCCATTCGATCCATCATCGATTCATCCATTCATCCATTTGTCTACATCGATTCATCCATCAATTCATCCATTCGTCCATCATTCATCCATTCATCCATCACCCATTCATCCATCATCCATTCATCCATTTGTCTTCATCGATTCATCCATTAATTCATCCATTCATCCATCATTCATCTGTCATCCATTCATCCTTCATCCATTCATCCATCACCCATTCATCCATTATCCATCCATCCAGTCATCTATCATCAATCCATCCATTCATCATCCATCCATTCATCCATCCATTCATTCATTGACCCCTGACACCCAGATGTTACAGTGAGAAGTAAAACCCGGCTGTAACGGCTCCTCTGCTGATCAACCCCTCTGCCAAGTTTGAAGAAAATCCAGGCAGTGGATTCTGGGTAATCCTGCCAACAGATGGAACCAATCACTGAACTTCTTGGCTCGTTCTCAGCGCCGTGTTCATATCTGTGCTGTATGTTTCAGTAGAACCTCTGCTGGACTGGACCGCAGCTACATCAGAACTGTTGGACCTGGTTCTGATGAAAGGTCTCGTAGAGGGAGAGTTGGGCCAGCAGGAGGGGAACCGGGCTCCTGTGGGGGCCAGCTCCATTACAGAGCTGTGTAGAAAAGGAAGGTGTGCCACAGGTGATACTGGAAGAAGATGTAAAGTCCTCAGTGACGTTCTGGACTTCCTGCTGGATGTGGAGAGACGGGCTTCAGTTCTGATGGTTCTGCCTGTGACACACGGGTCACTGGTTTTACCTCTTATAGAAAATAATCTTCTGTGATTCTCAACTGGTGCAAAAAACTGTCAACATGCCAATCTGTCCTTTCTGCTCCGTGGTACCAGTTCTGGTACCAGTGGTACCAGAACTGGTACCAGTGCTGGTATAAAACCAGCATAAATCTAGAATCAGCCCTCAGACGTGAAGCTGCTCTCTCTCTCCCTCCTCTCTCTCTTCTTTCACTCTCCCTCCTCTCTTCTGCGGCGGTTCTGGATTCTGGTTGTAGAAGCTGCAGAACTTTCAGATTTATGTCTCGTGGTTCTGCTGCTGTGATTTTGTTATTTCTACAATCTGTCTGGATTTTCCATCCAGCTTCTACTGAAGTTTATTTTTCTCATCCTTCACATAAACTTACCTGTTTCCATTTCCTTACCCCCACCTCCTCCCACCTCCCCCACGCGTCTCCCTCTGACGGGTGGGGGAGGTGGGGGCAGAGGCCAGAGGTCATGTGGTTGTAGTTAGGAGACTGCTGCCTCGCCGTTTTGACTCACTTCCTGTTTCTGATGTAGGAGAAACAAGTCTCCTTACATTTATCATAGGCTCCTCCCACTGAACCAGCTCCACCCACTGCCTCCACCACTGAACCCGCGCCACCCACTGTCTCCACCACTGAACCAGCTCCACCCACTGCCTCCACCCCTAAACCAGCTCCGCCCACTGTCTCCACCACTGAACCAGCTCCACCCACTGCCTCCACCCCTGAACCAGCTCCCCCCTCCACCTTCAGTTTTAATCCTCAGCCATGTGGCCTCTTGAGTTTTTTTTACAGAGCGGCGGCGCTGGAATGCTGGTGTCCTTAAAGTGCCGACCCAGTGTTGGTACTCCTGAGCTGTAAATCTGTGACCCGGCCTTTTATAGAAGAATATTATGAGCCTGTAAGTTGGACTGGATCAGAGGATAAACTCCCCTTTTACTGGGTCCGACCAGAACCGTCTGTTTTCAAGTGTCTTTACATTTACGGGCCATCTATAACCGACCTTTACGGTTGGTTCTGGTAATCCAACACCAGACGTGAAACACTAGACACAGTGAAAAAGGTCCATGTTCACACAGAGAAAGAGTCCAGGTTCACACAGTGAAACAGTCCAGGTTCACACAGAGACATCACACACATCAACCCAGAAACCATGAGAGTCGACCTCCAACATCTTCTTTCTGGAAACTTTGTATCAGCCAATGACTCAGTAGATTTCTACAATAACTCCCTGAGTAGCATCCTGGATCGTCACTCCTGTAAAAATTAGAACGGTCCTGCAAATTCTAAGCAGCTTTTTTCCGTCAATCATCTCCTTAAACCACAAACTCCCCCACTTACAGAAATTACAGAAGAGCCCTGTAATAATTTCATGGCTTTCTTCAAATCTAAAATTGACTCAATCCGTTCTGTCCTTTCTGGTTCCTCCTCTCTACCTATCCAGTCTGCTTACTCACAGTTGGAGATCTCCCAGCCTCTAAAGTGTTTCCCAGAAATCTCACAGCAGGAGGTTGAGGTTATCATCAGGACGATGAAGCCCTCCACCTGTGCCCTCCAACCCTTTCCTACAGCCCTGGTGAAAACTAACATCTCTTCCATCAGTCCCCTGATCACCGCTGTAATAAACCAATCCCTCCAGGCCGCCATAATCAGACCACTCCTCAAAAAACCTACTCAATCCAGAAGTCCACCAGGATCAATTATAAGATCTTTCCTCACTCACCAGTGTATCCATGGCAACACTACCTGAAAGAACTACTCACCCCACTGACCTCCACACCACCTCCTCCCCCACCCCACTGACCTCAACACCACCCCTCCGTTACTCACTCCTCCTTCCCCGGACTAAGCTCAGCACCATGGGTGATCGGACCTTCTGTTCTGCTGCCCCTCGTCTGTGGATTGCCCTCCCTGACCATCTCAGGGCTCCACAGACGACTGACACATTTAAAAAAGGACTTAAAACTTTCCTTTTTAGCAGAACCTATAACTTTAATTAACATTGCTGGTTTTTGGTCAGGATTTTATATAGTTATTATTTTATTTTTTATTGATGCTTTTATCTGTTTTTACTTTGTAGCACTTTGAGATTTGATCCAAATGTAAAGTGTGTTATAATAAAATGTATTATTATTATTATTATTATTAATTTCTTGAGAGTTTTTCTACACAGTTGATATTTATTTACTAATGTTAATAATCAAAAATGTTTCCAAACGTTTACATTTGTAATTTAATTTAAGCACTCACTTGTTTACTTGACCTTTATGTTTAAATTTATTTATAAGGTAAATTACTTGCTAGCATTTATTTCCTTTTCGTCCTTTGACCTCAATACTCGCTGCTATACCCGCCACAGTTCTCTTTGATCTCCATTCCTTCTTTGATCGCAGTGATGTTCACGGGAAGCTTTGATCTTTTCAATCTCCATTATTTGAATAGTGCTGCACACCACAAGTTTTGATCTTGTTGATCTCCTTACATTCTTTGATCTCAGGGATGTTCACTTAAAGCTTTGATGTCTTTCTAGGAGAACTGAAGACATAATAATATACTGTATATATATATATATATAAATACTGTATACGGTGTATACATACTGTATACTGTATATATATAATATATACTGTATATATATATACATTTATGTATATTATATATACTGTATATATATATATATATATATATATATATATATATATATATATACAGTATATATCTCTTCCTCTCTCTCGCCCTCTCTCTCTCTCTCCCTTCTGGGTTTTTTTATGAATCACCATTTTCTCCACGTAGATGAAATGGATCTGTGTTCTCATGGGTTAGAACCAAGTTAGACTGGAGTCACCTTCATCACCAGCAGCTCCTCCTCCTCCTTCAGAGGCTCAAAGGCTGTTCTAAGGCTGGTTCTGGACCAGATGGCGTGATTCTGGGCTGGCGATCCGGTAAACGTTTATGCTCTTCCTCCGGCCAACCTCCCTGAGGCGAGCATCACAGACGGAGCTGGAGACCGCGGGGTCCAACGCCCGAGTCCAGCAGTCTGGGTTTTATTTTCTGTTTCTTTTAGAAGTTCTGGCCGGTTCTGAGGCTGTAACGGGTCTGAGTGGTTCCGCTCAGAGCCTCTGGTCTGAGCAGAAAGAGATGGATGAAGAGTTCTGGCAGAAATGTGACGATGTGTTGAAAATAAGACATTTGGACCTTTGATTAAAGAAACAGGACAAAGTTCTGAGAATGTTTAATCTTTTGAATCAAGTGTTTTTTTAGTTTCTCCTGGAAACAGAACCAGGAGCGTAAACGTAAATACAAGCGGTCCAGACCCGGGTTATCATACAGGTATGTACAGGAACTGCTCTGCAGTTTGACGTCTCTGAGAGACGACATCATGATCCACCACAAGAACCCGAAGAACTTCTGCAGTCCCTCGTCCATCAACCGGGCCTTAAATCTAATGTTGGTTCTTCTCTGTCTTTAAAGGGCCAGTTCACCAAAATGACACTTTGACTCTAGAGGTGGTTTTATTTCAAGCGGTTCCACTCTGGACAGATTTCTCTCAACCCCATGAAAAATGTCCACAGTGAAATGGACCTGACAGAACCCGGCCCGCCTCGAGAAAATATGAGCCACGGAACTGTTTACACAGAGATCCTGTCACAAAGATCTTCCTCATCTTCGTTTGTTTACACTGAAGGAAACAGTGGAGGCTCCAGAGGAAACTCTGCTCCGGCCTGAGAGCCGACATTCCATGAGCAACAGAACCACACGAGTAAAGAAGACAGCAACATCATGATGTGTCTCTAGTGTCTCTGTGATGTCATGATGTGGCTCTAGTGACTCTGTGATGTAATGATTTAGCTCTAGTGACTCTGTGATGTAATGATGTGGCTCTAGTGACCCTGTGATGTAATAATGTGGCTCTAGTGACCCTGTGATGTAATAATGTGGCTCTAGTGACTCTGTGATGTAATGATGTGGCTATAGTGACTCTGTGATGTAATGATGTGGCTCTAGTGACTCTGTGATGTGTCTCTAGTGTCTCTGTGATGTGTCTCTAGTGTCTCTGTGATGTCATGATGTGGCTCTAGTGACTCTGTGATGTCATGATTTGGCTCTAGTGACTCTGTGATGTAATGATTTGGCTCTAGTGACTCTGTGATGAAATGATGTGGCTCTAGTGACTATGTGATGTAATGATGTGGCTCTAGTGACTCTGTGATGTAATGATGTGGCTCTAGTGACTCTGTGATGTAATGATGTGGCTGTAGTGACTCCGTGATGTAATTATTTGGCTGTAGTGACTCTGTGATGTCATGATGTAGCTCTAGTGACTCTCTGATGTAATAATGTGGCTCTAGTGACTCTGATGTCATGATGTGGCTCTAGTGACTCTCTGATGTAATAATGTGGCTCTAGTGACTCTGTGATGTAATAATGTGGCTCTAGTGACTCCGTTATGTAATTATTTGGCTCTAGTGACTCTCTGATGTAATAATGTGGCTCTAGTGACTCTGATGTCATGATGTGACTCTAGTGACTCTCTGATGTAATAATGTGGCTCTAATGACTCTGTGATGTAATGATGTGGCTCTAGGGACTCCTTTATGTAATAATGTGGCTCTAGTGACTGATGTAATAATGTGGCTCTAGTGACTCTGATGTCATGATGTGGCTCTAGTGACTCTGTGATGTAATGATGTGGCTCTAGTGACTCTGTGATGTAATAATGTGGCTCTAGTGACTCTGTGATGTAATGATGTGGCTCTAGTGACTCTGTGATGTAATAATGTGGTTCTGACTAAACAATGTTTGTCCTTGATGCTGGTCCAGGTCCTGAGCGAACCTTCCAAAGGAGAATGGGTCCGTTGCTCCACGATCAGGACGGAGTCTCTAGAGGTATGCTGTACCACTAGAGCATCTCAGAGAACACACCTCTGATTGTGTCAAACTTAAAGACCAATGTTGTCTCTGTAACCGGGCCTGATGCAAGGACTGGTCCGAGAGTCCACATGTGAGCGTTTCAAAGCGTAGATACTGTTAGCGAGACTATCGACCATTAGGTTAGAAGGTTTCTGAGATCTTGGTGAACTAACCCTTTGAAGACACACAGGGAAGATCAAAGGTCCCCACTGAAGGTTCGAGAGCGGTCGGTCCCAGCACAGAACCAGAACCAGACAGAAGCTCTCAGGTCCTGATAGAGAACCGGCAGCTAGAGATAACAACTCAGATTTATGACTCCTGAAGACTTGGGTTTGAGTCCCTGAAAGGTTTGACCCAAGAGGTCCACTAGCACAGAAGTAGGAAGAAAAGATGGACATTTCCCGGGACTTTGCAGGAAGGTGGGTTCCAGTCTGGCCGGGTCAGGCCCGGAGCCACAGCTAGCACCGGTGTGCTGTGCAGTAATTCAAGCTTTTTTTCTGTTCCCTCCCGATGAGTGAATATATGTGAGCCGGTCCTCGGAGGACGGACGGCGAGTTCTTCTCCAGTCTGAGAGAACTTTTCATTAGCACCAAACTCCTAACTCCTCCCCCTTCTCTAAGTTCACAAAACGCAGCGTCCATCGCAAAGACAGACAAGAGTCCGACCCGGAGACCCTCACTGGACGCTCGGCGCCACCAGGTACCCGTTGAAGGTGATGTAGACATCCACGTCGTCGCTGTAGACCGCGTTCTCCCTCTCCCTCTTGTAGAGCCGGACCCAGACCTCGTCGTTCAAAGCCAGGTCCAGCATCACGCTCTGGCTCTGCATGATGGACCTCTCGCTGGGCTGAGCGTACAGGATCACCTGCTCCTTGTCGTTGTGCATCAGGTGGAGGTAGGTCTCCTTGAAGTTCCAGGTGTGGATGTTGACGTTGAAGAAGTAGATCCCCGGAACGTAGCAGTAGAACTTTCCCTTGAACATGTTGAAGTGATCCAGGACGTTGACGAAGACCGTGTCGAACACCAGCGCCTGGTAGTAGTCCACGCTGTGCAGAGACTTACGGCGTCCCACCGAGAACCCAGAGTGAGGGGTCTTGCAGGCGTCTCCAGGAGAACCCGCCTGGCCTTTGCTGCCTTTAATACCGTCGGGTCCTTGGGAGCCAGAAGTTCCTTCTGGGCCAGGCTTTCCAGGTGTGCCCTTATCCCCTTTGTCTCCTTTATCACCTGTGAGGACAAGAAGAGACCCATGAACCAGATATCCACCATGGAACTAAAAAGGACACCAGCTGGTACTGTGTGAAAGAGGCTCCGCCCCCCCTTAAAAGGAGGCTCCACCCCCTCAGAGACTGAATCCTTAGAACTAGCACACTGCATGAAGAACTAGTTCCAGCTGGACTGGACCAGCTCCAGCCCTGTTCAACCACATCATCACTTCTAGAGCGTCTTCAGACGTGGGAAGTTGTCCACTAGGTCTCTCCAGTAGCACATTATGACAAAATCAACAGATATTCCAGAATGTGATAGAGGTCCATCAGTCTGGGAAGGCTTCCAAAGCTGTTTCTAAGGTTCTGGTTCTCCACAGATCCACAGTCAGACACATCATCTACACATGGAGAAGACCCGGAACAGTAGAGAACCTTCACAGAAGAGGACCACCTTCCAGACTTCCTCTAGAACAGGGGTATTCAACTAAAATTTTAAGAGGTCCAGTGAGAGAAAATTTCCTCAAGCGAAGGTCCGAGCATCATAATGTCAAACATTATGAAATAGTGTGATTGATATATATTTATTGTCACTTAACATTGAAGTATACATGTGTAATAATCATAATGACAATAATAATAATAATAATAATGATGATAATAATAATAATAATAATAATAATGTTTTTCTCTCATTAGGTTAAGGCAGCATTTAAAAATAAAACAGAGAAAATAAATTTAATAGCATTTGAAAATTTGTGCATCTTAA
>VRLP01007093.1:0-23994 GCA_009660295.1 Lophius piscatorius | reverse complement strand
CGTTTTTCCATGCCTCATCTCAAAGGGCCTGATATTGATTTGAGTTTATCAAAGAAAGATGTAGATGTTACTCTACCAGAAGCCAAAGCGGAGATCAAACTACCTGATGTGGAACTGAAGGAACCCTCTGCTGAGGTAGAAATCAAAGCACCTGAACTCAAGGTAACTACAAAGAGTAAAGAAGGATCACCATCAAAATTTAAGATGCCCACACTCAAATTACCAAAATTTGGACTTGGCTCTTCAAGTGCCACAGTAGAAGTTCCCAATTTGGACAAAGATGTCAAAATTGATGGAGCTGACATTGAAGTTCCTGAGGAGGTTCTCAAAGTGGACATTGAGGCACCAAGGATTGATTATGAAGCCCCATCAGTACAAATGAAAACTACAGGAAGTGAACGTGAAGGAAAGGGAAGCAAGTTTAAAATGCCAAGTTTCAGTTTCTCAATGCCTCAAGTAAAACAGCCAGATATTGATTTTAATCTATCAAAGAAAGATATAGATGTGACTCTACCAGCAGCCAAAGCTGAGATCCAACTCCCCGGTGTGGAATTGAGGGAACCTTCTGCTGGATTAGAAATCAAAGCTCCCCAGATCATGATTGCAGCAGAGGACACGGAAGAACCACCATTAGCATTTAAGATTCCAACACTCAATATGCCGAAATTTGGAATTCTTACTCCAACTGCCGCGGTAGAAGTACCTGATTTGGACAAAGATGTTAAAATGCATGGAGTTGACATTAAAATCCCTGAGGAGGGTCTCAGAGTTGACATTGAAACACCCAGCATTGACACCGAGGGCCCATCAGTACACATGAAAACTACGGGAATGGAACATGAAGGAAAAGGAAGTAAGTTCAAAATGCCAAATCTCCGTTTTTCTATGCCTCATCTCAAAGGGCCTAATATTGACTTGAGTTTAACAAAGAAAGATGTAGATGTTACTCTACCAGAAGCCAAAGCGGAGATCAAACTACCTGATGTGGAACTGAAGGAACCCTCTGCTGAGGTAGAAATCAAAGCACCTGAACTCAAGGTAACTACAAAGGGTAAAGAAGAATCACCATCAAAATTTAAGATGCCCACACTCAAATTACCAAAATTTGGACTCGGCTCTTCAAGTGCCACAGTAGAAGTTCCCAATTTGGACAAAGATGTCAAAATTGATGGAGCTGACATGGAAGTTCCTGAGGAGGTTCTCAAAGTGGACATTGAGGCACCAAGGATTGATTATGAAGCCCCATCAGTACAAATGAAAACTACAGGAAGTGAGCAGGATAGAAAGGGAAGCAAGTTTAAAATGCCAAGTTTCAGTTTCTCAATGCCTCAAGTAAAACAGCCAGACTTTGATTTGAGTTTATCAAAGAAAGATATAGATGTGACTCTACCAGCGGCCAAAGCTGAGGTCCAACTCCCTGGAGTGGAATTGAGGGAACCTTCTGCTGGATTAGAAATCAAAGCTCCCAAGATCATGATTGCAGCAGAGGACACGGAAGAACCACCATTAGAATTTAAGATTCCAACACTCAATATGCCGAAATTTGGAATTCTTACTCCAACTGCCTCGGTAGAAGTACCTGATTTGGACAAAGATGTTAAAATGCATGGAATTGACATTAAAATCCCTGAGGAGGGTCTCAGAGTTGACATTGAAACACCCAGCATTGACACCGAGGGCCCATCAGTACACATGAAAACTACCGGAATGGAACATGAAGGAAAAGGAAGTAAGTTCAAAATGCCAAGTCTTCGTTTTTCCATGCCTAATCTCAAAGGGACTGATGTTGATTTGAGTTTATCAAAGAAAGATGTAAATGTTACTATACCAGAAGCCAAAGGGGAGATCAAACTACCTGATGTGGAACTGAATGAACCTTCTGCTGAATTAGAAATCAAAGCTCCAGAACTCAAGGTAACTACAAAGAGTAAAGAAGGATCACCATCAAAATTTAAGATGCCCACACTCAAATTTCCTAAATTTGGACTCAGTACCCCAATTGCGACAGTAGAAGTTCCCAATTTGGACAAAGATGTCAAAATTGATGGAGTTGACATTGAAGTTCCTGAGGAGGTTCTCAGAGTGGACATTGAAGCACCAACGATTGATTATGAAGCCCCATCAGTACACATGAAAACTACAGGAAGTGAACGTGAAGGAAAGGGAAGCAAGTTTAAAATGCCAAGTTTCAGTTTCTCAATGCCTCAAGTAAAACAGCCAGACATTGATTTGAGTTTATCAAAGAAAGACCTAGATGTGACTCTACCAGCAGCCAAGGCTGAGGTCCAACTCCCTGGTGTGGAATTGAAAAAACCTTCAGCTGAGTTAGAAATCATAGCTCCCCAGATCATGATTGCAGCAAAGAACATGGAGGAATCATCATTGGACTTTAAGATTCCAACACTAAATATGCCAACATTTGGAATTCTTACTCCAGCTGCCTCGGTAGAAGTACCCGATTTGGACAAAGATATTAAAATGCATGGCATAGACATTAAAATCCCTGAGGAGGGTCTCAGAGTTGACATTGAAACACCCAGCATTGACACCGAGGGCCCATCAGTACACATGAAAACTACCGGACTGGAACATGAAGGAAAAGGAAGCAAGTTCAAAATGCCCAGTCTCCGTTTTTCCATGCCTCATCTCAAAGGGCCTGATATTGATTTGAGTTTATCAAAGAAAGATGTAGATGTTACTATACCAGAAGCCAAAGCTGAGATCAAACTACCTGATGTGGAACTGAAAGAACCCTCTGCCGAGGTAGAAATCAAAGCTCCTGAACTCAAGGTAACTACAAAGGGTAAAGAAGAATCACCATCAAAATTTAAGATGCCCACACTCAAATTTCCTAAATTTGGAAGTGGCTCCCCAAGTGCAAAGGCAGAAGTGCCCGATATGGACAAATATAAAAAAACTGACGGGGCCGAAATAAAAATTCATCAAGATGTTCTTACATTGGACATTGAAACACCCAAAATTGACATTGAAGGCCCATCAGTACATGTGGAAACTACGGAAAGTGAACATGAAAGAAAAGGAAGCAAGTTCCAAATGCCAAGTCTCAGTTTTTCTTTGCCTCAGGTCAAACCTGATGTCGATTTCAGTTTGTCAAAGAAAGATGTAGATGGGACTCTGCCAGAAACCAAAGCTGAAGTTGAACTCCCTGTTATGGAACTAAAAGAACCTTCTGCTGAGGTAGAAATCAAAGCTCCTGAAATCAAGGTTTCAACAAAGAACAAGGAGGAATCACCATCAAAATTTAAGATGCCCACACTCAAATTTCCCAAATTTGGACTTGGTACTCCAAGTGCCACTGCAGAGGTACCCGATGTGGACAAAGATGTCATTATTGATGGGGCTGACATTAAAGTTCCTGAGGCGGTTCTCAGTATTGACATTGAAACACCAAACATTGGCACTGAGGGCCAATCAGTACATGTGAAAACTACAGGAATGGAACATGAAGGAAAAGGAAGCAAGTTCAAAATGCCAAGTCTCAGTTTTTCCTTACCCCAGGTCAAAGGACCCGATGTTGATTTCAGTTTGTCAGAGAAAGATGTAGATGTTACTCTGCCAGAAGCCAAAGCTGAGATTAAACTCCCCTATGTGGAATTGAAAGAACCTTCTGCTGAGGTAGAAATAAAAGCTCCTGAAATCAAGATTTCAACAAAGAACAAGGAGGAATCACCATCAAAATTTAAGATGCCCACACTCAAATTTCCCAAATTTGGACTGGGTACTACGAGTGCCAAAGCAGAAGTTCCCGACAAAGACGCCGAGATGGATGGAGCTGACATTAAAATTCCTGAAAGGGTTCTCAGAGTTGACATTGAAGCACCCACAATTGACAGTGAAGGCCTATCAGTAAATCTAAAACCTACAGACACTGAACATGAAGGAAAAGGAAGCAAATTTAAAATGCCAAGTCTCAGTTTTTCTTTACCTCAGGTCAAAGGACCTGATGTTGATTTCAGTCTACCAAAGGAAGAGGTAGATGTGACTCTACCACTAGCCGAAGCTGAGGTCAAACTCCCTGATGTGGATCTGGAAAAACCTTCTGCAGAGGTAAAAATCAAAGCTCCTCAAGTCAAGGTAACAACAAAGAGTACAGAAGGATCGGCATCAAAATTCAAGATGCCAACACTTAAATTTCCCAAATTTGGACTTGGTACTACAAGTGCCACAGTAGAAGTGCCCGATATGGAAAAAGATGCTGACATCAGTGGAGCTGACATTAGAATTCCAGA
Source organism: Lophius piscatorius (assembly GCA_009660295.1). NCBI lineage: Eukaryota > Metazoa > Chordata > Actinopteri > Lophiiformes > Lophiidae > Lophius > Lophius piscatorius. The sequence goes on along the minus strand of VRLP01007093.1, from coordinate 19,744 downwards.
AAAGAATCTCAGAGTTGACATTGAAGCACCCAGCATTGACACTGAGGGACCAACAGTACATCTGAAAGCCACGGAAAGTGAACATGAAGGAAAAGGAAGCAAGTTTCAAATGCCAAATTTCAGTTTTTCTATGCCTCAAGTCAAACGACCAGATATTGATTTAAGTTTATCTAGGAAGGATGCAGATATGACTCTACCAGAAGCCAAAGCTGAAGTTGAGGTCAAAGAACCTGAAGTTACCATTTCAGTACCAGATGCTCCTTCAGTGGAGGTTGAAGCTAAGATGAAACAAACAAACTGGACCTTTCCTAAATTCTCCATTTCAAGAACAGGTGATAAAATCCCTGATGTTGATGTAAACCTTGAAACTCCGAAAGTTGGTGTTACATCACCAGAGGCCAAAGCAGAAATCGTTATACCAGATGTTGCAGGGTCAATTTCAATGGGAGATGCACCAGCTGCAGAGCTAGATGCAAACTTGAAAAAATCTAAATTTTCCCTCCCCAAGTTTTCTTTTTCAAAGTCAAGTACTAAAGAAGCGGAAGTCAGTGCAGAGCAACCACATGTGGATGTCTCTTTTCAAGAGGGGGAGGTGAAAGTCAAACAACCTGTTGTGGACCTTAAGCCATCAGAAGGTGATGTGGAAATAGATGTGCAGGAAAGCAAGTTTAAAATGCCAAGGTTTGGCATTACATTGTCAAAAGTAAAAGGGCCTGAAACAGTCCCAGAGGTCAAAGGTGAAGTGTCCACTAAGGTGGAGGTTATATCGCCTGTGATCGAAGTTCAAGCAGGTAATACTGAAGGATCACCATCAAAATTCAAAATGCCAACTTTGACATTTCCCAAATTTGGAGCAGCAACTGCAAAAGCCAATGTGGAAGTACCTGATGGGGACAAAGACGTTGAAGGAGCAAACGTGGAAGTATCTAAAAAGGGAGCTCCCAGTACTGATACCGATGGCCCTTCTGTGGACGTGAAAGTTAAAGGAGGTCAAGTTGAAGGATCAGAAAGTAGATTTAAATTGCCAAATTTTAGCATCTCAACACCTAAAGTCAAAGGACCTGAAAAACAACCTGAAGGTACCATTTCAGTACCGGATGCACCCACAGTTGATGTCGAAGCTACCTCTAAACAACCAAACTGGACATTTCCTAAGTTTTCATTTTCAAGGACAAGTGGTACAACACCTGATGTAAAACTTGAAACACCTAAAGTTGATATTACATCACCAGAGGCCAAGGCAGAGGTCAGTTTACCAAGTGTTGAGGTCCAAGAATCTTCTGGGGCAGAACTTGATGCAAATGTAAACAAAACAAAATTTTCTTTGCCCAAATTTTCTTTTTCCAAATCAAATGTTAAAGCGCCTGAAATCACTTCTGAATTTTCACATGTTGATGTTTCTTTTCCAGAAGGGGAAATTCATGTTTCTCTTCCAGAGGGGGAAGTGATAGTGAGACAACCTGAAATGGAAATCGGAGCTCCTGGGCACAAAGCTGAACATGGTCCAATTCTTGATATTAATTTGGATGAGTCCACAGCAAATCTAACAGATACTGAAATGCCAAAGGCTGAGGGTGTCAGTGCTGGTCTCGGCTCTCCGAGTAATTTCAAACTCCCAGTATTGAAAATGCCAAAGCTGAGTTTCTCAAGGCAAAAACAAGAAGAGGAAAATGCCCTCGCTGTGACTGAATGCAAAGAAGATCAACCAGAAATGGAAGCGGAGCAGCAAGGAGGGAGTAAATCACCAAAAATGTCTCTGACATCATTTGGTGAGATCTTTAAGAATCTTGATGTTGAACTCAATGCTCCAAAAACAGAGCTTGAAACCTCTCAGGAATTTGACACTGCTGAATCCTGTAACAAGAAATCAGATCCAGAGGGACCGACCAAAAGCCTAGAGAAGACCGGTTGGTTCAAATTCCCACAATTTGAACTTTCTTCCCCATCAGAACCTGCCAAGATTTCAGAAAAAGACAAGCCCAAGAAAGAAAAGAGTCCAGTCGCGGATGCAGTGGATGAGGAAACAAGCTTCACCTATTCTGTCCAGTCATCAGATGCCTTCGCTGATATAAGTTCGGCAATGACAAGTGAGCGTGTTGGCCTGTCCTTACCTTCTCCAACTATGGTAACGGTCAAGTACTCTGATTCTAATGTCCCTACAGGGTTTGAAGAGATGTACAGTAACATCCTTACATCCACCACCACGACTGAACAGATTTCACTTGAGCCAAACCTGCCGGAGAAAATCACCATTCTGTCCTCGGGTTCTTCATCCTCATCAGAAAAAACTCTTAGACTTGAATCTGGAAAAATACACGTTATTACAACGAACATACGTGCAAACCCCGAAGCTCAGCATGCCCACCTGCTAACTGCTACCCAAATCCAATCATCTAGAGGCCTTCCCCTACAGTCAGGGGCCGACGAAGCTACATCCTGGACCACCCAAGATTCACAAAGCGGCAAGAGAACTATCTATGAGAGGCATATGGTTCGGGAAAGTTCAAGCGAAAGAAGTGAAAGCAAGGAAACGGTTGTCATAACCAAACAAATTACGCGTATTGGTATGATGGATCCCTCTGAGTCAATCTCAGGAGAGACGGCTTCGTCCATTCAACGACTGAGGGACACGATGCACTCTGAGAAAATGAGGTTCTTTGATGGAGCTGAGAAGTGAAATGTTTTCATCTAAATTATATATGAAGAAAAGATTGCCTGTTGTCCAGCTATAATGAACAATGGGTTCTGGAGTTAATAGTCCATAAATAACTGTATGTGCCGGAAGGGTGGTGCAAAAAGCAGGTCAGTTGCTGAAAAAGATTGTTAGTAGTCTTAAGAAAGATGTTATCTTGTAAATGATTAAAGAGTTAACCTCAATCCTGGTTGAATGTTGTAGACATTAAAAGAGACGACTTAATGATGTATATATAACTGACAGGGTGCTGAAGCTGTGGGAAAGTTCTGTAACTCAATGCCCTTACTGCAACTTAATACCTGGGTTCAGACTACACAATATTTCTGACATTAAGAGACAAAATCGCTATTTACAGATTCACCCTATCAGATGAGCCGATCACAGCAGCACATTTGTGCCATGTATTGGGCTTTAAGACCAGCAGGATTACAAGTTAGACAACGTTAATTAATGTAGTTCAAGCCATATGATGTCAATGGTCAATCATGGCTTCGGAAGCACCTTGTGTTCCTGCCGACAACGCTCTTTTATTACTCTGTCGTGGTATTGCTTCAATGAAACATTGAAAACGCAGTTCTTTTATTCTTTGTTGTTGTTCAATAAAAGAAGCACCAGTGTAGCGCGGGTGACATCATGGATTCTACTCGCCGCCACGTTTGTGGTCACTCTGGCATCCTATTGGTCGCCTGACTTTTCCCATTGGAATTGTCACTGTTTGTTGATTATGTCATATTTCAAGACCCGATGGTCGTACGTCGTCTCCGCTATCGGACCTGATGGAAGGAATTTGTTGGCATCGACGAGATCATTTTTAAATTCGGCTACAATCATACCGTCTAACCCGTTAGCACTGCTTGTATTTGTATAGACAAAATGAGCCAATTCTTTTGCTTAATGAAGTGTATAATATCCTAGTCATTCGACAATTTTTTAACGTGCACTGATCCAATTTACATGTGCTCCTACTTACACGACCACGTAACAAATCAACCGTTCCATTAATTGATCAATGTTACTGACATTCCAGAATATGTTAATAATAACTGTGTTGCTGTTGAAACCCGATAATATATAACATACCATTCTACAGTATATGACAGAATAATTATAATATTTACAAAGTATACCTGTTGATAAAGCTGACATGTAAGGAAACGATCGCAACGCAAAAAAGCTGATACGAAACGCTTATATGATCAAACAAAGCAAGTGTAATGCTGCAACTATATTTTTATTAATATTTTGCTTAGAATCTAATTTGCTACCGTAAGAAAAGTATATAGATATGTATATCAAAACATATTATCTTTCACTATAGCTGTAAAAAGTGGGAATATTAAATGGCTGTGTAAATAACTTTTGACGGTGTCTGGATATTTATTTGATTACCGCATGAGATGTTTGTTTGCCAAGTGATACACAGGAAGTAAGTATTATTTCATTCAACATGCGAAGCAGATGGGAGTAATTTTCACAAATCGAAGACAGATGATTCCAATATTTAGTTGAATTCCCCTTTATTGTACTCAAATTGTGTATTTCCAGACGGATACAAAGTCTAATTACAAAAGAAACAAAAAATACCCCTCCCCCTTGCTGACGATCAGTGGATCTGGGTTTTCAAAAGAAAATCAAGTGATGAGTAGTTTCTGCTTTAAACGTTACATTTTTCTTTTACGATTCTTATGAGATTACCACACAACATAGCCTCAATAATTACTTAGTATTTGCTAACGTCGTTATGTTTTAACGTTAGTCAGAATAAAACCCCTCTGAGGTACCGACAAGGCTTTCATGTGAACGTCTTTTCCTCCCTCCCCTCACCTTGTGTCCCCAGTAGAGAAGTAAACATGAGTTTATAAAGCTATAACAATATTTTATTTTACATTTTAAAAATAACAGAAAAAAACGTCCCTAATTAAATGACAGATGCCAGATCGCGTCATCTATTGGTCGCTTTTGCGCTCGCTCCTCGGCGCATGCTGACACCATTTCCAATGAGATCACTGCTAATCGTAAACAGTCAGAAAAGTATTATTCTTTCGGAATAATTTCAATCAGAAAGAAGAAAAGTGTCCATGTAAAATGTACACCGAGAGAAAAAGACACACTTCTACGATTCACTACTAATCGGAACGGGGTTTGGAAATTCAAAATGTTTGTCAATTATGTATAATTGACAAAGAAGAGAAAAAATAAGCAATGTGGTGTAGCGGTAAGAAAGTTGCATCATAGAATAAAGGTTCCAGGACCAAATCCAACTCTGCCCTTTGAGCCTTTCTGTGTAGAGTTTGCGATTTCTTCCAGAGTTCCTGGGGGTCCTCTCACGATCTCCCGTTTCCTCCCGCCGTCCAAAAACACTACAGTTGAAGTGGTGACTCCATAATGGCCAGAAAATGGATGGAAGCTAATAAAAAGGTCCATAAATACATAAATAAATTATAAGAAAAAAAGATAGGGTGTTTGCGCGAAAGTGTGTTTTTCTGACTTATTTTAATAAAATGGAATATTTTATTTTATGGCATTTGTTAGACCAAAATGAAATAAAATGAACCTTCCAAATCCATCAAAGTTGGCTAGTGAGTGTTAGAAAATTCCTTTTTAAATATCAGATCTTGAAAGACTGAATTTAATTTTGATTATTTGAGATATTTGAGGATATATCCTTGAAAAAACGATTTTAAAAATAACTCAAAATATGTTATTCGCACATTTGCTCACTAGAGGGAGGCACATCTCACATATAGATATTTTACTACAACTGGGTTCTTTATAAGGATGTAACTGTTAGAAAATCTAAATTTATAATCAATGAACCGAAGCATGTGTGAGCAGAATAATGATTATAGGGATTTTTGCCCCAGTAAACATCTCAAGAGTTCTGAAATACGTGATAGTTTTGGATCAGTGCTGTCATGCATTTTATAACACCACTTAACATTTTTCCTTTGTGGTTCTTTAACCTCGAGGTTTTTCATCAGTGGCATCTATAAACATGATTTGATGACAGATTTAGACTGAAGATTAGGAGAGATTTTTTTTTATATTGTTATCGGAACCAATTAGATTGCTTTGTTCAGGAAAGTTTCATCCAGATTTGTTTCAGATCTACCAAAAACTCCAACAAACTCTCCCAGTATCTCTCAAATACTCTGATAATTTGGTATTTACAACTGGATGGATCATTTTCACGTTACAATGTGAAAACAATCATGTAAAAAGGTGAAAATTGATCCAATATAACATGAAAATCATGTAGAAACTAGAAAATGTATCACGTTAATACGTGAAAATTATCATGTAAAAATATAAAAATTCATTACGTTATAATGTTTAAATCATCATGTAGAAACTAGAAAATTTGTCATGATAAAAAGTGAAAATAATCATGGGGAACCTAACTTATATAATAAATAATACAGTATAGTGTGGGTCCTGCATCCTTAAGTTATTGTGTAAAAAATAAAAGTATTTATCACAGGAAAGAATATTGATACCACCTAATTAAGTCTTGGGAGAGGCACAGACAAATAGATAAATCTTTTTATTTTTAAATAGCCTACACAATTTATTTTATTTAATGTTGGATACAAAGAATGTCACTGTGACCATTCGCCTTTTAAATTGTCAAAACAAATGAATAAATGTCATTGCAAGCACGCTAAATAAGACATTACTTTTTTAGTCGAATTACCAGTTATTTGTGGATAATCAATATTATATTCATTGACGACAAAAATATGTTGAACTTGCTTTACGGCTCCACAAGGAGCATTAGCAATTAGTAGTTGCTAATGTGGCTAGCATCCACAAGGTTAATTTAGTCATTAAGATAAAATATATAGGGCATAGGTGTAAATCACTTTAACATATATTAAAACCATTTAAACTGTATTGAAAGGGGATTAAAAAAAAGAAGTAAACTTTGGTTAAAGTTTATCAGCCTGACTTTTCAAGGACGGAATTAATGTTAGCTAACCAGCTAGCTAGTTAAATGAAGTCAAGCAGCTGCCGTTAAGATGGCCGACCATTGTCGAATCAACGTAGCAACACTTCACGGGAGCTATTAGCAACGATAGAATGGCGGTAAACTTCTGTAGTTACCTGCATCACGGCCCGGTGGATGAAGCTTCCTGTCCGGTTTGTTTCGGTCGTCACAGAACCGCCGGTTGAAGCTAAGAGCGAAGGAGAAGATAATTAATGTTTTTTGGCATCTATGAAAAACTACAGATGAAAGGAAGCCGGGACGGGCCATGGTGGAAGATATCTATTTTTGTTTTTTTTTATGGTAGTACAAAAGATTATTAAAGTGAAGAAAAAAATATATAATATCGAGAGAAAAAGGTCGTAATTTTTAGGAGAAAAAAGTTGTAATTTTACCAGAATTTAGTCGTAGTTCTAAAACTGGTGAGAGGGAATCTATGATGCAGTCTCTCTCTCTCTCTCTCTCTCTCTCACACACACACGACCTCCGATGCGCTGTATGATGTCGCTTTATTAATGAAGTAGTCAGATTTCTTGGGATGACCGTTTATGGTGTGAGCCTCCATCTACATTGTGTGACGACTAAATCTTTCATTGCGGCACCTCCTGCTCCACAAAAGAGAGATCTCCTCCAAGTGTCTGTCCGGTTCTTTCTTCCGAACAAACCCAGTTGTTTACACAGCTTTCTCAAAGTTCTACTACTTATCATCACGTTGTTGTTTATCTTGCCATAAGATTGAATATTCATTCATTTGTAAAACTTCTATTGTTATATAGGAAATCATATTTAAGACGAAAAATCAGAAGAAAACTATTCCACCTTCACTTTATTTGACTTTAGGTTGGTAAAAATAAGTGAACCAGCACCTCGGGTGTAACATTTCCGACCGTCTTCGAAAGCAGCACCATTCACTGCGCAGCCTCTGACCACTTCGGCGCGAGCGGCAACTTCTCGTAGCCTGTCGCCCACAACAGCACGCATCATCATCCTCATCCTCATCATCAGCGTCATCCTCATCAGCATCAGAGTGATGAAGCGGCGGAGGACAGAGCGCCTCCTGCTCTCAGACACCGGATCCGCCTGCAGACAGGTAGGAGCTCCTCGCGCGCTCTGCAAACACTCTCATTCAGCTTTATTAGTTTCCAAACGCTGTTTGTTTGCAATTACTGAAGAAGTTAATGACTGATGAGAGCATCTCCTCTGAGGTTTACCAAAACGAGCAGACCTCTTTCACCCCGAGGTGTTTCTGCTCTGCTGTGTGGGATTGTGGGTACTCTGCTGTGTGGGATTGTCTGCTGTCTGCAGAAAACTGGACACCTGTTGTGGTCCACTCAGGTGAATCTGCACCCTTATCGATATTTATTATTTTTGAAAAATGCATGCAACAAAGTTTCTGTACCTTAAATTGAAAAAGCATAAAATTTAAGAAATGAGATAAAAAAATGAAAATAAAAATGAAAGAAAGGACATATTAAATCATTTCTTAAAAAAGGCCTGCTGAGTAAAGAAGAATGTGTCTATATTTGGATTGAATTGTTTTACTCTCCGTGGGCTGTAAAAACTTACTGGGTTCATGTGAGGAGGTGGTTCTGCTGCTGGCGCCGGTTCTGCAGAGAGGAATATATTTTCTTTTTTTCCTTTTTTTTTTTTCTCCAAGCAGCTGGGGTGATGATAAGAGAGAGAGAGAGAAAGAGAAAGAGTGGAGTGGCCACTCTGGCAGCAGTCCATTAATATCTGCTGAAATGAAACAGTACAATTAGACATTCCTGGAGGAGCCCGGTTCTGTCTTTAACCGGACCGTGTCCACCTTGACGGACAGAGAGGAGGAATTTGATGTCACTAGGTTCCACCTGACTTCATCAAAAAGCCAACAGCTCCGAGACGCTGCAGGATAAATTATTTCTGCTGCGTTTCCAGTGGAAACGAGAAATTCTCCGATAAATAAAAACAGTGTCGTTGCGAGAGTCTGGCGTCAAACTGGAGCTGAGAGATGTTACAGAACATCAAGGTGTTCCTGTGGGTTCTTGGCTCCTGCTTGCTGGTTCTGGCCGCCTGTGATCAACGACTGCTCGTCGTTATCCCCACGAAAACATATCAGTGCTCAGCTTCAGGAAGTTAAATACTATACCCACAAATATACGGCGTTCTAATTCAAATATCAGTCTGCACAATAAAAAAAAAAAGAAAAGGTAAATCTTCTCTGTGGAAAACTGGACAAATTTTGTTTAATATTATTTAACCCTTTAATGTCCTGCTCAACTGTTTGGTTGAGCACATTTTGAGTCACTATTTCTCGTTGTAATATGTGAAAACCTGTTTATAATACGACCCAGTGGCAGCATGCAGATGCGAAAGAGGTAAGGGGCCAAGGTTGGAGCCCTGGGGGACACCACAAGTTAGAGGGGCTACTGAGGAGGGGGCATTGACCACGGATATAGAGAGAGTCCTATTCCATAAGTAGGATCAATTTGGGACATTATAGTCTGTGAGGGCTTATAAATTAAATGTATTATTATTATTATTGATTACTAAATACTAAATTATTGATTACTAATTACTTTTTAGTCTTTAAAACATGGTTGACCAAACAATTTGTAATATTATCGTAAATTTATAATGATCTAGAAAATCTAAATCTTATATTTATACATCATATACAATAATAGAAATAATGCTAATTTAAATATTCTATAAATAAATTATAAAAATATATCAAATATAAATATTATAATGATATGTTATATAAAGTTATATACTTGATAAAAATCCATATATTATATAAATTAATTTGAAAAAACTATCAAATATAAATATTATATTTATATATCATATACATTTATATAAAGAATGATTATTTATATATAATATAAATAAATTATAAAAATATATAAAATATAAATATGATAATGATGTTAAATCTGTGTATGTGTAAATATCTACCACAGACGTACAGCAGCTGTGATTTCCTATTATGTCATTGCACCTTAAGGCAACAGTCCCATGACTGACTCATGACTTAGACTGATAGTTATTCAAAAAAAAAAGACGGCTAGTAACCCAATACTGCCATCTTTTTTATTTCAATGATTAGCAGTATGTTTTTATTAAACTATTTGACCCTTATTAGATATTTTTGGTTGTATCAAGTTCATAATTCTGTTTATTTAGTCCTAAAAACACCATTTCCTAATAGCCACGATTGAAACTGCCTCCTCGACGGCCTCTTTAACCTGTGATGTCCCCAGGGCTCCGTTCTTGGCCCCTTACTCTTTTACACTTACAAGTAGTCCACATTTCACGATAAGAAGAAGTGAATCAAAATGTGCTCAACCCAACTGTTTTTGACCCCCCCCATAAGGATTTTTGGTAAGGAATAGAAAATTCTATTATGGATCATTTTCAAATTTAGTCGCAACATAAACCTAAAAGTGTGAGGAAGAACTGGATGGATATTAGGAAAGATCAGGTGTATGTTTCCAATTCCAGGGGGAGCTTTATCTCCAAAAGTTTTCGTGCCATAATTTCTCAAACGTTGGTCCCATTTAGTCAAAATGTGATGCAGATGAAGAGTCAAGGAGATCTATCATGTTTACTCGTGTTTTACTCTAATAGTTCATGTTCTACTCACTAGGGGGAGCTTTTTACAGAAAACTCTGTTTTTCGGATATAACATCCTAACCGTCGGTCCAATTTAGTCCAAATTTGGTGCGTATGAATCGACCCAAGGAGAACTTTCTTCTGAATGTAATATTTTATAGTCAAAATTCATGTTTTAATCTCTAAGGGAGCTTTTTCTTTCTTTTTTCTTTCTTTTTTTTTTTTTTTACGAAAAAGCACTGTTTTCCAGAAACACCCAAAAACTATTTCTTCCTCGCACTTTGACTGACCTTAGTGCGAGGAAGAATTGGAAGTATTTTGGGAATGTGGGGTTGTGTATTTCTGACACCAGCAGGAGCTTTATCTTCAAAAGTCTTTGGGCCATAAATTCTCAAACGTTGGTCCGATTTAGCACAAATTCGGTGCATTTAAATCGATTCATGATGATGCATCTGATTTTATATCATACTTTACCCATATTTTAATCTAAACAGCTCGAATTTCACTCACTAAAGGGAGTATTTTATGCTAAAAACACTTTGGACATAACTTCACATTTATATTTAAGCTCACTCAGGTGGGTTGGGGACTTTTGGGGGCTTTGCCCTTGCTGTAACCTTGACCCATTTCCTGCTTCACATCCAACCAGCCAAAACTCTTAAGCATCTTCAGGTTTCACATCTGTGCAGGCTGGAAGCAAAGCAGCGGCCTGCCCATCAGACAGACGGACGTTTACGCTTGATTAACGTTGGATTAAATTACAAAACAAAGATTGTTCAGCTGTGGAGGGATAATGAAAGCTTGACGGAAGCATCGGCGTTTAAACCTTTGTGTCCGTCACGCTTCACATCGCTGCCGAAATGAATATTCCCCTCCCAGAAACAGGAGCAGACTGGAATCATGTGCCTGTGCACATGATTCTCCACGGGCCTCCTCAGCTGCTACCTTCAAAGCGTTTTTTGGAGGGAACTTGAAGGTGAGACCGGCTGGAGTGAGAACCCTCTGTCTCTCCAGAGGGACAATTCCAGCCTCTGACGGGGAATAAAGGCTGCATTGTCTCGGCGCCGCCGCGAGGAGGGCCAGAAGTCATTCCGTGTTTCGCTGAGACGTCTCAACAACACGCCTCCATCCCGGCCGCAGTAATTGCTGCGTAACTGTACACACGAATACCCCACAAATCAGCTGTCGGCCTCGTGCGCTCAGGCAAAGTACACCACTCAGACAATCACGGGCGTACAAACTTAATTACTCGTCCCCATGGCGACAGCAGCTGCCGCCGCGATTGTTTGGAAAGTGTTGTTTTCTGATAATGTGGAAATTTAAGGACAGCTTCAGTGCTGTGGGCGATTTCTAAAGAGACGGTGATTACAGTGGGCGGCGCTATTGCCTCACAGCAAGAAGGTTCTGGGGCGCCGTTTGTAAAAGAAGTAAACAGCAACATCTATATACTGATTAACCCACAAACAGTCTCATTTATAGATATTTTAATGTTAAGTCTGAATCTAAATGTTGAGTCTAAATGCTAAGAAAATATGCTTAGATTAAGCCTTTAGAATAACATTCAAATTGAACACTTAATATTGTATTAGATTTAACATTTAATATTCACATTTAACATTTACAACTAGATTTAACCTTTAGAATGGAATTCAAATTCAACAGTTAGATATAACATTTAGATTTAGATTTTACATTTTACATGTACATTTACATTTTACATTTACATTTTACATTTACATTTAGATTAAGCCTTTAGAATAACATTCAATGTAACGCTTAATATTGTATTAGATTTAACATTTAAAATTTACATTTAACATTTACAACTAGATTTAACCTTTAGAATAAACTTCAAATTCAACACTTACATATTACATTAGATTTAAAATTTACATTTTACTTTTACATTCGGTATTACATTTAACATTATATTTTGTATTTACGTTTTGATTTAGCCTTTACAGTAACCTTCAAATCAACACTTAGATATTAAATTTAACATTTACATTTTGTATTTACCATTTCATTTAACATTTACATTTTGTATTTACGTTTAGATTTAGCCTTTAGACTGACTTTCAAATTTAACACTTAGATATTACATTTGTATTCAACATTTAACATTTATCATTTACATTTAGATTTAACATTTCGATAAGATTAATGCTTAAATTTCACGTACACATTTAGAATGGGATTCAACATTTAGATTAAATCATGATGGGCTACAGCCACATCATCATCACCCCGATGATGATGATGATGTAACTGCTGACAGTTACAGCAGTTACAGAAAAAAGGATGGTGAAAAAATGCAAAGTTGGAAGAGAATAGATTTTTAGCAGTAGTGTCAACCAGGTGTTCTCAAAGTGGGCTCGCCAGAACCTTTGGGTTGAGTATCATTAAAAATGCATTAAAGCAGAGGATGTCTCAGCACTGAGAAAACAGGGGGTCATTGAACACGACACGGTGACATTATTGCCCTCCGTGCTCCCTACAGCGTGTTGCATCATTTCCTTTTCCATTATTTCCCCGTGTGCTGATTAGCCTCCGCTATTATCCTCATTACCTTAGTTTCACAAACTAAGTAACCGCAGAACATTTGAACTTACTTGAATTTGGCTAAAACTCAAACTTATAGTTTGCTTGTCTTCAAGAAACTCATTCATTAATCTCTATTATTATTTACGGGCGTTTTTCAGGGTCTGTTAGCATCTTTAGCTCAGTGGTTAGCGATGGCTTCTGTGTCTGTGTGTTACTCAGTGTGACGGACATTCACCCCCTGCATTGTACAAGCAATCCCCCTGACTCAACTAAATCATATAGCTTAAGTTTAACCTATGAGTAAATTATTATATATAGAAGATGAATTTCCTCGATTCATTCAACCTCAGCCTCACCACTAGATGTCACTAAAGTTCACACACAGCACCATTTAAATAGTAAGGGACGATTTAAAGGTGCTCCGGCTCTTCGAAGGGAATCAGGTGTTTTTTTTCTTCTCCAGGATGACTGAGGTGATTAACTCTCTGGAACCAGGTATGGAGGACTTCAGCGGAGGAGGAGGAGGAGGAGGAGGAGGAGGAGGAGCAGCAGCAGATCAGAGCACAGTATCCTTCCAGGTGTGTGAATCTGTTCCTAACCGACCCGGTTTCATTCCAGCAGAAAGCAGATGATGATGATGATGAGTCACCAGAGGGACGAGTGAGAGTCCAATGTGGGCTGATGGGACTGAAGTCATCAGTTGATCTTCGTCCTGCTGTGAGTAAATAATATGCGTCATATTCAGATGAGCAAACAAAGGGAAAATGAAAAGTTCTCATCTGCAGCTGCGGGAAGTATTTATTCTGAATATATTATCTCATATTGAAAAATGGTGTTGAATGTTTTTAGAATAAAAATGGATGATTGGTCATTTAAAGGTCGGGATATCAATGCTTTTTCACATTTCACATTTGATTTGAGGGGTTCAATCACGGGGGGATTGCTTGTACAACCCAGGGGATTGGGGGCTTTTGATGGATATGTCCATGTTGTCGGGGCGACGATAGCGTCGGCCTAGATTGTTTTTAAAGAGTTTCTTTTGTTTATAAAAACTGTTCTGTTCTGTTTGAGTTGAAACACAGTGAATAAAAAAAAAAAAAGAGACAAATTCCCGATATTGGTTTTGAAGAAGAATTAGAATATCACACATAACTGTCATAAAAATGTTAATCTAGCTATTTTGAAATGTCAAAATAAAACTCCAGCTGGAACTCTCAACGGCTCAATCCTACACGTCCGTCACTCTCCTGCTGGACGGCGGTTAAAGTTCTGGACCCAGCAGGTCCTGATTATTACCTTATTTTTTATTAAATATGTAGCTGAAGAAAAGAGGGAAAACTATGAAAAACAACCATCATACTTCACAAAAGTTCCATCCACATGGGTTCATAAATGTTTGTATAATCCTGTTACTGATGAACCGAGATTAAAAAAACGAATATGTGAGTAAGAAGGTTATTATTACCTATTTTTTTAATATTTTTGGACACAATTAACTATTTAACTTTTTCTTAAATGTCTTGCAAACATAATTTGAGGACATGAAGCAAAGTTATGGACGTAAATGTTAAAGCTGCAGGTCCACTCATGTGACCCGACATACCTTCAGCTCCATCGTCTGTCCAGCCACGGCTCACTAGAAGGACTAGAATCAGTCATAATAATAATAATCTGTAGTTTCAACCTGCTCTTCTCAACAGGCACATAATGGAGTATCTTTTCTATTTCTTTTTTTTTTTATGCACAATGCTAGACATGAATAAAAACAGTGGTTTATGTCATAGCAAAAGTATGTAGTGCCCTCTAGTGGACATATGTGGTAATTCACAGCCAAAAATGCATATAGGTGAATTGGTGACACTAAATTGCCCGTAGGAGTAAGTGTGAGTGTGTGTGTGTGTGTGTGTGGTTGTGTGTCCCTATGTGTCGGCCCTGCGATGAACTGGGTGTACCCCGCCTCTCACCCGATGTCAGCTGGGATAGGCTCCAGCATTTTAAAAGAATCACCATCATAAGCATTTGAAAACAAGTTTGAAGAGATCAAAGTTATGAATAGGGTCATTATTGCAGCTGCTTATTCTTCATCTCGACCACAGTGTTCTTCATCCCTCCAACATCCTTCCGGTTGACCTTACATCAGCTTTAAGCAGATCTTCCCAGATTCCCATGAAAGGTATCCAAAGCTGTCCAAGAGACTTCCCTCCATCGTAGTCGAGCCGACAGACGGAGCCGAGGTGGAGAGCGGCGAGCTCCGCTGGCCTCCGGACGAGCCCACCTCTCCGGACGCCCCGCCAGAGAGACCGCGTGCGGAGGAACAGACCGCAGGTGAGGACTGAACAGAAATCTTTTTCCCACTGGTCTGAAAACCCAGCAGAGACGCCGCTGCTGCCTTTTTGTTGTTGGTTTGTTTACATGTAAATATACGATTTTAAAGCGCAGCAGTAATCACAGATAGAAGTAAAGTAGGAGTGTGTTTTTTCGCAGCAGTGTAAAACTAAACTAAAGTAACCTTCTCATTGTCAAGTGTTGTATTAATTGTCTTAATTACTGCCTCCGCCAAGGAGGACATGTTTTCAATCCTGTGCGTTTTTCTGTTTCTGTTTGTTTATTTGTGAGCTGGATTACGGAAAAACTAAAAGATGGATGTGTTTGAGATTTTACCCAGAGGTAGATTTTGGCGTATCCTAGAGGTGATTACATTTTGGTGACGTTACGTGTTTCGCAGCTTTTAGAATGAAAAAAGCTGCGAAACAGGAAATAAAATAAATGGAGTAATAGCGTCACAATGTGGCTGTTGCTGCCTTTGAATCCTTTGATCCTTTGAATCCTTTGACTCCTTTGATCTTTCTTTGGGATGGAGTTTGGGGCCCCTCTCCACTTCTTCCTCCTCCGCCACCTTCTCCTCTTCCTCCTCGCCTTGATCTCACTGGGCGTGCCGCTTTGTTCGCCCAGCGGCACCTCGTGCGTCACCTGCCGGGTCTCTATTATATCTATTATTTACTTAATAAAACTTAATAAGTACTTCACGTCCGACTGCAGTTTCACATTGAGCTTCACGAAAATGCTATTAATGGACAGAAATATAAGGCATTTAAATATTTGAGGACCTTATTTTCTTATATTTCAGAACAGTAGATCTTGGCTCCGCCTCTTAAAATGGACTTCCACGGTACGACTTTTGGGTCGTGGCCGTGGAACGACTTCTGCTATTTACATTTGTCAATAAAGTTTTGTTTGAAAGCTCCAACGCAGAAAAAAAGGTTAGCAACATGCTAACAAGACAGAAACAAGCTGCTTTGATTATTTTTTTGCCATCCTGTTCGGCACGAAACATCTTTTTTTTCTTAAGTTGCTGGCATATCTGGACTTGTCTGCGTCTAGAACGCCGTGGTCAGTATCACTGGACTATTTAGCAGAGAGAATTGTGGGTAAGCGAGCTACGATTGGTTGTATAGAGTGTTAGCTTTGTAGCTAGCACCTCTCTGACAGCTATGTAGTGAACCTCGTATTCGTTCTTCCTTATTAACCCCAATCTGCACTTTCTACTTTCTGACATTTTATTTCTTATTATTTTTATTATTACAACGCTTCGTGTCACCATGGCAACTCAGACGCTCCGCCCACTTCTCAAAGGCGCAGTGAGAAAAGAAGACGCTGATGGAGTCAAGACCCTGCAAACACATCTGACACGCCAGAAAACATTTCGATTATCCGGCCCATATAGGGAGGGCTGCTAATCGGCCGTCGTGACCCCAAACGACAAACAACCGGCGCCGTCAGGCGACCCGGCAGTCCTGAGACTCTTTTGCAAGTGTTGATCGGGCTCAAATCGTACCGCGTACACCCGGCTATATTGGCACCACACCCCTGATGTAGACTGTAGGAGTAGTCTGGGAAATTTAACCTCTGACCTTCCAGTCGATGTACGCCTGTGCTAAAATAATGTTTTCATCTACAAAATCTTTGTTCAGTAAGTTAGCGTGCTACAATGAGATCATTTGAAGTGAACGCAAAATTCCGTTCATTCGTAAAAAACTACACACTGAAAGTGAGTTTTAATTTGAAAGGTTGGGGGACTAATGCCGTCACTCTTCATGTTTGGTCCAGATGAAGAAGAGTGGAACGTCGGCGAGGATGAAGAGGCTTCAGGTGGGGAGGCTCAGGAATGAGCAGCTCTCCTCCTGTGTGAATCCACTGCTGCTGTGAGCGGAATGAATGAAAAGGAGTCCAATAAAAGAGCGCTGATTGCATTGACGGAGAAGATTACGGAGAATGAGAGGAGGAAGGCCAGAAGGACTGGAGCCAGAGTCTTGTTGCTACCCACTTAAATCAATTTACATGTACAATTTACAGCCTCCTTCATCAGCGGCGATGATGAAGGAGGCTGTTCTGCCATCTGAAAGCTCATGTAGATGATTGAGGGAACCAAGTTGCCATCTTGAAATTTATTTTTTAAGTGTTTACTCGCCTTCAGGCTGTTTCCTTTTTTTCTTTAGCTCTCAGCAGATTTTCATGTCATTTAAAGTGAAACATTTTAATCTCCACTTTAAGTATTCAAAGTTTCTCTCTGGGATACGACTGTCAGATTTGAAGCCTAACGATTTTTCTACTTGATTAATTAAAGTATCTCTGGTTCCGAACCATCACAATTTTGCATCTGAGCTGAACAGATGCTCCTAAATACGGTTAATAAAACAGTTTACCCAAAGATTTCATTTCAGTCGTTATCAACTTAACGCGGTGCGGCTGCAAAGTCCAATAAAGTTCACAAACACGTCTGGTGTTACCCAGTTAAATGGTGTCGGAACTTTCTTTGGAACCGTAAAATAAGATGAGGACGATCAAAGACAACCATAAACTGACTCCATACTCCTCCTTTGATGCAACCAACTTTCCAGAGATCCCAGATCAAATTTAAAAGTGTCCAACCCTAACCCTCTAACCACCCTAACCCTCTAACCCTAACCCTCTAATGCTAACCCTCTAATGCTAACCCTTTAAACTTAACCCTCTAATGCTAACCCTCTAATGCTAACCCTCTAATGCTAACCCTCTAATGCTAACCCTCTAACCCTAACCCTCTAAACTTAACCCTCTAAACTTAACCCTCTAAACTTAACCCTCTAAACTTAACCCTCTAACCCTAAACCCTCTCGGTGTATGTTTACGCATCTGGTCATGTGACGTCTTCCCAGCCAATCAAAACAGCCTTAGGGAGAACATCAGGAGAAGGTAGAGGAGTTTTTACTTTAGGTGACTTTTCTCCAACCGTTGTGTTAATATGAAAAAGTAAGAGGTAAAAAAAATAGATCATTCTCCCGTCTGGCTTTGAAGATGAAGACGTGATGACTGAAGTTCCACTGTGGGCAAACCACAGTGAGCTCTTTGAAGTATTTATCACACGTGGGCCATCCTACGTATACTACTAACGGTAGATCCTGTATTTTTGTGCACAGTTTTTTACTTTGACCCTAGTTTGCATCTTTATTGTATGTAAAGTACTGACTGCTATAGTTTGGTGATCCTGGCCTCACCCTTCACGTTGTAATAAGTATTAAGCTTTAAAGTTTGACAACAAGCCTTTATTTCTTTATCTGATATTGGCGTTTTCACCGGGGGTCAAAGTGGGCCGAACAATTGCTCTCCGTTAAATTCGCTTTTTTATGAATTATTTGATTACTTTTTAAATCTAAATGACTTTAATAATTCAAATCCCTCATTTTTCTATTCAAACATCTTTGTTTTTGAAATCAAAACTAAATAAATTCAATTCAATTTTCCCATTTTATTTCCCTTTGGCCCCTCCTTGGGGTATAATCAACTACACTGTAAAAAGAAAGTTGTTTGATGAACTCCAAAAATGACTTTAACTGCCCTTTAAAAAAAGAAAAATTGTTCGCACACCATCAACTTAAGTATTAGTGGCAGCATGTATATACTAAAGAGTAAGGGCCCGAGAACGGAGCCCTGGGGGACGCCACGGGTCAAAGCTGCCACCAGGGAAAAGGTATTAACTTTTGTCAAAGTCCTGTTCCTTAAGTAGGATTTGTTTTTGGCGTATAAAAGCACGTGAGGACTCACTTAACAGGATTATGTAACTTGATCGAACCCAAAAAAAATCTGATGAGGCTCAAATAGTTTTATTTAACATTTAACATTTTTATTTCTAATGTCTGAATTTTAGAGATCCATGTTAGTATTAGAGCATAATGGTTGCAGCTTATTACTTCTAGGATTATGAATATGGGTAAAATATTATTTATTTAAATCCCATACTCCCACTTCGACCCCTGGTTATTACTGTTTGTGATTGATTATATGACAGTTTGTAAGCCTAGTCTCCTGACAGAAGGTGTTAAAGGGAATGTAATGTTCTGATTTCCTTAAGATATTACAGCAATATGTTCAGTGGAACTGGGAGGCGTTCCATTTTCTTACAGATGACGGACGAGAAAAAGAACCACTGCATCTTAGATGTGAGTCACAGACATGATATTTTTTAATATACTGGGAGCCTGATGTATTTCACAAGTAATAAACCTTTTCAAAATTCTTACAATCTTACTCCATTTTTTTTGTGCCCTGTCGTTTGTGAGATCCGTTGTTTGATGACTCAAATGCAACAATCGAGTATCTGGATAATGTTGGGGCCACCCCCAACATTATCTAATCAATGGGTAGGATACCCACTTACTGTGTTTAGGACCTCCCCTTTCCAAAGGACCTTCAGTTTGCTCATTTGGAACTTCTAAAAGTTTTTCTTATATTGTTAATATCTTTTTACTATTTTTTTTAAATTGCTGTTCTTAAATATAAGTTTCTTTTGCCTTAAGTAAAAGTTTTTGTTGGACTTAGTGTAAACGGGGGCCTTCGTACTCAATTAGCGATCCCTGATTTATGCTAGCTACACACTAGAACGCTCA
>VRLP01007092.1:0-24001 GCA_009660295.1 Lophius piscatorius | reverse complement strand
TTACATTTAGATTCAACATTTAGATATAACATTTACATTTAAGATTCAACATTTAGATATAACATTTACATTTAGATTCAACATTTAGATATAACATTTACATTTAGATTCAACATTTATATATAAAAATTACATTTTACATTCAACAATTACAATCAACATTTACATTTAGATTTTAAATCTAGACATAACATTTGTATGTATGTTTAATATTTATACATTTATTTAAAATAATTTCTCCTAGGAAGGTATATATGACCAAGTTCATAAATATTGATGTAAATATGATTAAATATGATTGTTTTGAACTAAATGTGGCACAATGTCCAGTTAAAATCATCAACTGCTATTTTACAATCAGCGCCCTATACAGTACATTATAATTATAAAATATATTTATATCCAATTGCAAACCATCTTGTGAAAAAAAACAAAAAAACTCAAACCTGCATTTCTTTAGATGCAGGAAACAAGGAGCAGACATTTTCAGATGTATTTGCTGGGATAGACAGATTTTATTTTCATTTATTTTTTTGTTTGTGTAAAGAATAAACCGTAGCAACAGTAAATGACTTATGTGTAATAAAAACCCAATATTGGTTGGAGCCTGAAAACATCTTGTTTCAGTAGAGTGGCTCTTAATGTGGCGCAATAAAGCATGTATTCCCCTCACAGTCAAATAATTGCTGAAATCACTTTGTTGAAAACTTAAGCAAAGTGTCCTCCAGAGAGGACTAAAACTACAAACTGAGTGAGAGGAAGACACACATGACTACAAACGGCAGTGAGCATCTACTACTACTGGTAGACACTTAAGTTAACAGAGGAAGCAGTACGGCCCTACTGGGGACTCATTCCATGCATAATAAACATCAAGCAGGCTTCTTCTTCAATATCTTCGCTCTCCTAGACCGTGGCTTATTTCTCTTCTGATTGTCTTACATACAATTGTCTTGTGTAAGCTCTTGGGCTGAGGAAGGAAGCCCCACTATCAGTTCTCAATTCAATTTCATAGACAGCTTGTTTGGGCCTTTACCATCTGAAGGGGATCTTCTTCTAATTCTGGACAATTAATGTTGTCATTGAGTTTCTGCAGGGTCAAGAGTCAATTAATTAGACAGGACAGAAGGAGTCAAAGTATATGAATCTCGCTGAAAGGCTTGAAGGGGAATCTTTAGAATTCCGAACTACTCGTTACAAACATCAAAAAACAGCCAGAATACCTCAATTAGACATTTTTACTCACAAACAAAAAAGGTTTTAAACTTCTAGTTTAGTCTCTATGAATGTATTGTGTTTAAGATTCTTAAGGAAGCACAACGCAATCACTTGAGAAAAAAAACCTCCTGTATTTCAGTATCCTCTTCATCATTTCGTCTCAGTCGTTGATGCACTCCAAAAATCATACAGGGGACCGACTGTATTGTCACCAGTTAATTAAATTCATATCAGCAAGATAAATGTGGTAGTCTTTCAACTTTGATAAATTGTGTGGGTTTCAAACATTATTTTGATAAGTTGTATTAACTTGATAAAGTTGGTAATTCCTTCAATTTAATATTGTGAGTCATTTGAACTCAAATTTTTGAGGTATGTGTAGTTAATATAGCTAATCATATTCAACAGTGTCACCCATATATCCTAGCATCTTTAAAGCAACTGAACGAACTAGCATTTTAACGGCCAAACATGGCCTAATAAAATCTACTTACCTCGATGTATTATTTTACTACATGTCAACGTAGAATACTGCATGTCAAGGTTCATATTTGCAGTAATAAGGTTAATTCATTTTAAACAAGGTGCAACATTTGTGGAACCTAATTTTGAATAAAAAGGTCTTTAGAAAATGGTAATTAACCAATAGTTTGTTGGCTGAACATAATTTTACTAGAAGTTGCGCTAACACGAAAAGACTGATGCAAACCGTTGCATTTAAATTATTTTATAGGGCCTGAACAGTTTCCATTTAAGGTGAAACCCCAACAACATAGCCAGTCGTAAAGATGAAAGATGACAATCTAATAATAATATACGATAATCAATGGATCAAACTAAGACCAAAATAAAGCTGATTGATCTAAACTTCTGTTTTATATCTAAAAACAATGCTCTTTTTTGGGCGATCATTTTTTTTTAAAGTGAATGCATCACTTGAGAGACTTATGTCTAAAATAGTGCAAAATTGGAACCTGTAGTCCAAGTAACTATGGCTGTCAGATATAGTTCAGATAGTACTACTATATAAAGTAAACATAAATTAGAATGTAACTGAAATAATTAGTTACAGTACCCGGAAATTAGGAACACATTTAAGTAAATGTACCTGCCGACCTACTGTAGCACTGAAGTTGTATTTACACATAAGCTAAATGACATGGTTGATGACCAAAATATATTTCATTTTGGAATATTAATATTAATTCTTTGTTGTTATTTATAAATAATTACTTATCCTATTTTCTTCAGTCAGTTACGTGACCTTTACAAACTGTTCCTCCACAGAAGACAGACAGAAACACTAATTTGAGCGAAATATCCAATAGAAAATATTTTATAATATATAGATAATAATATATAATAATAGAATATTATTTTGTCATACACTGACTTTAAAGTCCCGGTCTCCTATTTCCAACAACAGTCTTTTTTTTCCCACTCAGCTGATTTTGAGGTTTGTGTTTCCAACCAGGGACTTGTTAAACATATTGTGATCAAATTACACACACAGGTGTCGGATTTATCACTGGTAAAGGATGGAATGTCTTGTTGGTGCCACGCCCACTTTGGGTTGAGAGAGGCAATGATGAAGCTTGATCATCCGGCCCCCCTTGCCTCCCTCTCTCTCCCCACTGCTCTCTTGCTGCATGTCCTGGTGCCGATGGGGGTTTGTCCCCCGGGGGGTGGGCTTGCTTGTCGGGACATTTGGTGTATCCATTGGGGGGCGGTAGTCTGATAGCTGATGGGCTGAATCTCACCTGCTGTGTCTCCAGAGCATCTGTGAGAAACGCAGAGATATTTTGACTGATGAACTTCCAGACGGTCATGTAAGTATTAAATGTTCTATTTTGGCATAATGACAAAAAAGCTTTAATAATGCTCAACTTTAACAGCCACCGGAGGGATTATTGATGGTCTACTTTGACAGAGGGAGTGAATTCTTTTACAGTGCCACTGTCACATTTTTTTAATAGAGCATTTTCTGGTTTTGGTAATCCAACATCTATACTTTATGTATTGTATTATGTTTTTATAAATGAAGTATATTGTAACAGACATGTTCATCAAATAAAATGTTTTATTTTCAACAAATATTCTATAAAGTATCATACAACAACCACAAAGGTCACAATAATATAAAAGTGTACAATGCTATGTAAATGTATTCAATGAAGTCTTCTAATAAAAAATCTTGGAACTTCACTCTGGTCTGTTTTCTTCAGCTGTGTTGCAAGAATCTCTTTTTTGTCTTCTCCAGATATCGCAGCAGCTTCTCGCTATTGTTGATTCTCTTTTGTTGTGCACAAGAATGAGAAATAACACTCAATCCCCAGACACTGCAGAAATGTGGACTGCAGTGTCTGGGGATTGAAACATTGACCTTCAGACCTTCAGTGGACAACCGCTCTACCAACTGAGCCACTCTCTCCCCAGTTGAGCCTACATGATACTATAAAATCTAACACTATTCTATTTTACATTTCATGTATTTGAAATCTATTTTTGTGTATTTTATTGAATGGTATTTATCAGTGCAGTCTGAATAACTGGTCAAAGAATTATCCTGACCTCGTCTGGTTCCTGTGATGAAGATGAAGACGGTTGAGCTCGGCTTCATGTTGGTGTGATGAGCAGCAGTCCAGCGGTAGCTTCATCTCTACATCCTGGCGGACGACATCTATAAACAAACACGAGAGAACAATAATTTAACAAGCTAATCTGTCCATGACACATAATACAATAAACCTGATGTGAAATCCGGAGTAAAGTGACGTTAGGTGAGATACTGCTCATGTCAGCAGGTAGACCTCTGACATTAGCTACTGTTGGCTGGAGGCTAACTGCTGATCAGCTGACGTTATCCAAACAATCAAAGCGACTGATTTCAACAAAATGAAACGTAGAAAATAAAACTTACCAGGTTCTGTTGATCTTTGGAGTTGTCTATCATCCACCGCACTCTCTTGCTGTTGCTGGGCTTACATTCCCACCGACGCTGGTCTTTCATCGGGGACCCGCCTTAAAACTTTAAATATGGGTTTCATTTTTTGCCGAATCATGTTGCGTTGCCAGTTGTTCCGATAAGTTCTCTGTGCTCATTTCTCAAACTTTTGTTGGTCTTAAATTTTTGATTGATCGGTTCGATCCATCCATACTCCACTGCAAACATGTCACGCTGTATTTTTTCTTCAACACAGACTTTGTAATGAGAGGAGAAGCCGGGTTTTCACCTCCACGACCACCGCTGTTTTAATTCACGTCCACCATGAATTTTTTCATCAATTTGTCAGTTCAGAAAATTTTTATTTAATGCCCTTGATGATGGGAGAATAATTTTTTCATGTTTAATTTGGAGTATTTGCTTCATTCAGTGGCACAAAATATCAATAATGATGGCAGTTAGAAGATTATGGTGATTTTTAGTGTGGGAGCAAAAAAGATGAAGATTTTAACCTGAATGAATGACATCTGTTAGCATGTACAGTGGAAGGTATAGTCATTAAGGTATATACATATATATATATATATATATATATATATATATATATATATATATATATATATATAGAGAGAGAGAGAGAGAGAGAGAGAGAGAGAGAGAGAGAGATAAGCTTAATATACATACATTCTTCAGTTATATATCAGACAATAAATGTTTATGTAACTGTTGCTATTTAATAGTATTTTTATAATATGTATGTCATTCGCTTCCGTGGCAACCTGTTGTTCTGTACTCTGAGGCTGCCTTATAAAATATGTACTGCAATGACATATTTGGCTTTCCTGTTTCCATTAACACAATTTTGCTAATTATTTCTGACTGCTACCATCAACCGTCTGTAAGGATATAAAAATCCATGCTTAATCTTTGTAATGGAATATAAAAAGGAGGTCATTGGAAGATCATGATGTTTGATATTTATACTTATGAAACATATTGCGCAGGCATTTCTTAAAGTCAGACCCATGTGCACTATTAATGAAAATTCTTAAATATCGCTGTGTTCATGGATTGATGTTTGTATGGAGGACAACAGCATAATATTGCACCTCTGTAAATCATCCATGGGTTTTTGCAGGGAATCATATCATTCTTGCTCCGGTGCAAAAGTGAATTCCTAATAACCATTTTGGAATTTGACTATAAACAATTTGATTTGTTTATAATCTGAAGCCATTTGGTCACGTTATTTGTCATGCGCCTTCCTTTTCTTGGTTATGGCATCTTATACTTTCTCCATGAATGTTGAGAAAACAGAACAAAAAATTACAGGCCAACATTAACACTGACTTACACAGCATGGCAAGAAATGGGAGAAAGAATGGCCTCTCAGCACTTTCACAGCCCTAGGAGATTTAAATAATAAAAAGCGCTGGGCTTCTGAACAAACAGGATAATTATGGCCTACAGTCTTCTGTCGCTTGTCTGGCACGTCCAAGCGGAAAGAAACATGTTATTACCACTCAAAGGTTCTGCAAGGAGAATTAGGAGAAATAAATGTTTCATGTGGAAGAATCACTTCAAGGTGAATACTTCTGACCAAATCAACAGCTATTGCTTTCATGTAAAAATCATTGTACAGGAGTGTGAAAAAAAAAGAAAATTCATACACATTAAAATACATGCAATACAACTTTAGCACCAATATGAATTGCTCCAGAACAATTAATTTGTGCAGCCTGTGAGCAAACGCCTAACAAAGCATCAAGAAAACGATTTACGATGTCCAGTTCAGCTAATTTGATCTTTGTCGTAAGATAACTGTCCGTGTCGGGTCTTTTCAGAGCGAAGGAAGACAGGGACCTTTCTGGTTTCTGGGTCTCGCTCCAACATGTGTACAGCTGCCGCCAGTGTTGCTTTTGAGCGGGACAGATGGAGCTGTAATGGAAAGAGCTTGTCTCCATTAGCTGCCCTGCCTCTCAGAAACACATTCATTCAAGGCAACCATCGCGTTCATATGGAGCACAAAACACAACAGTGGCAGAACCACACTATGTGACCTTTATTTCTGATGCTTCCTCTCATGAGCTGGACAAATCCTCCTTTCCTTATTCTTTTAAATCTTAAGGATTTCAAAGCAGAAAAAAAACTATTCAGTGTTTTAACATTTAAACATAAACTTTTGCAACATGAGAAAAAGGGATTATTCCAGCTTCATTTTGAAGGTATTTAACATAAGTATTAAACAAATGACAAAGTACACTGTCATATACACATTTCTTGGGTTATTTTTCTCATATGAGTTTATTTTGTTTTAGAGTAGAATTTATGTTTCCAAAGATTTTATGTAACTTTGATGTATTCAGTTGAACAATACTATTTTATGGATTCCCTGATCATATTCACACTAGGGGTGAGTTGATCAAACTGCAAAGTACTGAGAAAGATAAACAGATTCAGATCAGAATTGATTGATCCGGATGATCCATAATCCAGTTTTTTTTTTTTTTAATCCCTGAGGTTGTCAGTAATGCAGAGCTGTCTCTTTCTGCCAGTATTTAGGCTCCACCCATAAAATACATCATCGCTGTATACTAAAACCTGGAAGGCCCATGTTGAAAACCCGCAGTTTTGCTGCTGATGCTAATACATGTAAAATTGCTGCAACCGCAGATCCTTTGTGTTGCTGCTTATACAATGGGGAAACACCCTTGCTGTCAGGGATGAATAAGCGGGCCTAATTCACACCTGAAAACTGTTTGCTCCTCCTAACAACATTATATACACTGGAGCGGCACAGGATACATGTCTTGCTCTAGGGCATCTCAGTGATTGTAATGAAGGTGGTGAAAACGTTGCTTTTCACTTTCGCCAACCTCTTCTGTGCTAAAAACACAACCTTCTGCTCAGAAACCTGCTTCCATAAGCTTAATGCCAACGCCGGCCCTTGTATGGAGAGAGACTGAGACAACCTGATGTTTGTAATTAGAGTCTATGCTCAGCTAGGACGTTCAGTCTTTTACATTTAGTCACAAGCCCATGCTCAGAGAAATTACATGTGGCACTGATACTTTAAATTTAATGAGCGCTGTATGCATGACTCAAATGCCATATTCCCGCATGCCACGTTTACATCTTCTTTTCATATTTAGCCGGGGTAATGCAGAGAGACCAAAAAAGCCACCTTCCACCAGACTTTTTTGATTAATTATGAATATGCTTTCAGGGCAAGAACATCCAGATGTCTTGTGGCAATTTAAAAACCTTTTTCTCCTATTTTTTAATACAGATTGTGGGAACCTAATGCAACCGGCACCTCAATAGGTCATTTCCACAGTCCAATTAGCACCTTAATCAATTACCATGAGCAGAAGCATCTTAAGCATTAGTGCAGGCATTGAAAAGTAGCCTATGCAGCTGAATGCTTGAATAGAAAGGGAGAGCCTGCAACCACAAATTCAGTAATCTAATTTGTGTTGAAAAAAACAACCTTTGAAAAATAACATGAAACTGTTTTATAATATTAGAATATGTGTGTAAAATATCTGGAATGTTGCGTATTGCACACTGTGGAATAGCAGAAAGACTTCATTCACTATCTAATTTCTTTTTACTTTAATCATTTGTACACACAAAAATTTTTTTTCACTGAGATCATTTTGATCTTAAATGGACGTTTAAAAGTATGCAGTCCAGCCTCCTCTCGCATCATGCCCTCCGAATATGGTTAGATTCAATTATGCGTACTGTCAGCAATGTGCAAGGGATTTACAGCATAGAGAAAAGACAAAACACATGTGACTCAAACTTATTTTATAGCAGCACTCAAAACCATTTGCAAATTTGAGCGGCAGAGAGAAGGGGGTTGCTTAGCAGAGCAGACCCGGAGGTAATAACAGAAGGATGGGTGTTAGTGGTAAGATCATTTATTCAGTCTCAGCAGAGTCATCAGCCACCACCACCAGCATTCAGACTTGAATGAGGTATCCCGACCTTGCTGCTACCCAGGAAACACTTTCTAGGGGCTTTATTGTCACATATCATCTGTTGTTATAGACATTCAGTTTTTCTTTCTTTCTTAGTTTATCCTGTTTGAAGAGCTATAAGTATTTTCAATGAACATCAGCATTTCCCTAAAGCTAGACAAAGTCTCAATAAGATATACAGTGGTACCTGCGATTAGAGCTTAATTCGTTCCTAGACCTTGATCGCAAACCAAAAAACTCCTAAACCGAAACAAATTTCCCCATTCAAATGAATGGAAATCGCATTAGTTCATTCCATATCCCGAAAATGTTCATATAAAAAAGTAATTTTACTAACAAATAGCAATGATAAATGATATAAAAGCCGGCAGATTCTGGCTCACTTAACTTTATCTCACGCGATTTCTTCCAAACGTAGGCGGACACGAGCGCCGATACTATTCTGTGAGCATGTGACACTAACCTAGAGCCAGCTTGAGGCAGGCTGACCTGAGATCCATTCGTTTTTCAATCTAGTCTAAGGGTGAACAAAGGAAACCCACGCTCACATCCTCCACATGCTCAAAGAGTATGCTTGTAAACCAAAGCAGAGCACTCATATACCAAGTAAGTTTCTTATGTGCTACAGGTTCTCTCAAGTATCGGGAAAAATCCGTGATACGAGCAAAAAAAAAAACGCTCATAAATTAAATCACCGCTCGTAAAGCAAGGCACATTTTTTGATGAATCTTTGCTAGTAAATCAAAATATTCTTAAAACAAGGCACTCATAAACCGAGGTACGACTGTAAAATTAAACACAAACATAAAGTGAGGTGTCCTTGTAATCCTTCAGTGGAGGATTAGATTCCAGGAGTGATTATTTTAAATAATCACAACCTGCTTTTTGCTGGGAAGGTGTTATTTTATTGATATCCCTCCAGCGATGCACAAATAGTTCAATGTATTATAATGCAAACACATGTTGTAACTAAATGGGTATTCCTTTTTTTTTTCATAGCTTTTAATTGAGCAAAACATGACATAAACACAGATCTCAGAAAACAGAGATAGGTACACTTGAATCCCTTCTCTGTTCTTTAACAGAGCAGATAACACTTTGATAAATGACCAAGCGGTTTCCTACAATGACACTGTTTTCTTAATCACATCCAGAACCCTTTTTAAAATGCTGGTATAGCAACTTAGGTGTATCTAAAGCAAGAAGTCATTTGCCATCTCAAATCAACCCCTTACTACACGAAATAATTTATCCAGACTATGCTGTCGTACTGTAGATATCAAATGTCTGGAGGTGCAGAGAGAAGGGATTGGAAATGTTTAATTCTTTGTAACATCTACTGCAACAGAAGATACAAGACATCAACTATGTTAAATGTTCATAATATATATACAGTGTAAGGCATCTCAGGCCCCGAGACACCTTTCCTGGCTGAAGTATGTACTCTTTTTGCAATATGATAATTAAAGGATTCCTCCTCGATCTGCTGGTAACATTCACGAAGAACGGAAAAGATCATTTTGCATCAAGACTCCCTGAAGAGATGACTTTACATTCGGTGTTTTGCTGCAGGAAATGCTATTCTGAGCCTGAAGATGTTACTTACAGTATACAAATTCAAAAACGGTTTCTTTTTCTTTACTCATCTCCGTGTTATTACGCATAAATGCACATAAAAAAAAATGGAATGAACGAGGAGGGGTGCGATACTTTTTCACAGCACCGTATGCCACAAAGATATTTCACATAAAATAACATGAAAGCATTACACTCATTTTATTGGGGCCAACATAACTACATGCAAACACGTGAAATAGTTCCACAGTGGACATGACAACAGTATGAAGCAACTTAATTACCGGTTTTGGTCTCAAAAAGTGAAAGTCCTGGGCTGTTTTGTTTGGTTGGCTTCTTCATCAGGGATTAATGGTAATGCGCTGTAAATAAGAGCTAGATCTAAGCAAAGAGCTCTGGGGAAAATGTTAGCTACAGCTTGAAATCCATAGCTACAGCACAGGTTAAAATGCACATGGTTGAAATGTCCTTCCAACAATTCTTAAGAGACATTCTAATCCTTAACAGAAACATTTGTGCAATTAAATATTTGGCTCACATACTGCTCTCCCTTGCTACTTGCCCTCACTGAGAAAAGATTATTTATACCTTTCAAGAGTAAGTTCAAATACATTGTATGAAATATGCGCTGCGCTAATGAGTCTTTGCATGAAGTCCAAAAATGTCATCATCCACGTGCAGTACAAAAAAACTTTTACATATTACACTGATGGATGCAGAAAAACAGGCTGTGTTCAGCTCTGCTATAAATAGGCCTTGTGTGTTGGATGTGCATGTGTTTCATCAGATAAAACAGTTGAATTAAGAAAGAGTGCTTAAATGATGGATGTAAGATGAGTTGCTTAGATAGAGGATGCAAATGGTGCACTCTGCCCTACCCCCAGTCCCTCATTCTCCGTCCATCCCACATCATGCTGCACTCAAGCTACATTTCCTGCTGCTGTCGCCTAAAACAGCCTGTACTGTTCACAGAAAGAAGCTTTTAATTGCATTTTCATGTAGGTGTTTTTTGAGGGTGTCGTTCCCAAGCAGAAAGAAGAGTGCTCTGAGACAAGCTTTACATGCTCACCAGTGCAGTCAAACCCCACCAGGGTAAGTGCATGAGAGTGGAGAGGCGCTGGAAGTGCAGACAGCCCTTTAGGGACACTTGAAAAAGCCATAACAGCCAGAGTATAAATAAATGCATAGGGAGAGCATTTTTCCTCATGGATGAAAAGCCTTTAACCTTTTGGTCCACATAAGAGCTGAAATTGTTCCATGACATTTAACTTGTATATTCCTCTTTTCTTTCCGGATAGATAATTTCTACCTTTTACAGGTAAATTAGCATGGGCTTATTGGATTCCAGCAGGCTATTACACCGCCTCAACTTTAGGTCCATGCCAGTGAATCTGAATAAATTTGGATGTTCCAGAGGAACAACTGGGAATTTTGAGAGGCGGTCCTGTTTTCCCTCGGGTAGTTTACTCTGCATTGGTGAACACTCACACCTGTCTTCTCCTTAGGAGCCAAAAAATGATGGAAAAAAAGGAGTTTTTTTTCCAGCCCCAAATCTGTGATGCCACACAGATGCATAATTGATTAAGAAAAGGACAGAAAAGGAGACTCTGACATAACCAGAGCACTGTTTGATTTTTAAGGATAGCTCCTCTAGTATCAGAAGATTTCACAAAGATAATACTGAAAAGAAGACGTAGCTTTTAAAAATAGTTTGCAGCTGGAACAGAGGAAACAGAGGAAAGATGGCTGCAGTTGGTCGTTATGGCTGCAGTTGGTCGTTATGGCTGCAGTTGGTCGTTTGATAACCAAATCCTGCTGGAAATGCTGAAAGAAATTCATGAATTACAGTTTTTCTCACATAGTGAATTGGTATGCTTGAAGAAAGGATGAAATTAAATGTTACCTAACCAGACCACACAAGTTGACACAAGCCAATATAACTATTATTGCTGTTCTTGAGCCTTTATTTTGCGATTGTTATTGGCGGCTTGATTATGGCATCGCTACATTTATTTGCAATGTTGACAATAATACTGAGGTAGAAAAGTTCCAAAGTAGTCTATTGCCACTACCCATCATCAGGCAATAATAATTCAGAGGTACAGTAATGAGTGGCCAGTGTTAAAAGGATATTTTGACATCTTGCCATCATTTCAACGAAAAATTGTCCCGTCAAAACACCAAAGCAATAAAGTGCAGAAGATGACTGATAAACACTTTCACACTACAGTTGTATTAGATTGCTGTGGGAATCAAGTACAATCACTCTGAACAATAGAATGTGTGCTTATCCAGGTTTCATTGAATAAATAATGGTTAATAAATCCACCCACTGAGTTTTTCCAATCCATTGAAGTCGAAGAACAGCTCCGGGCTGTACATCAATGTGACATCACAGATCATAGATGCGGATCTCTGAGGGCTCATTTATAAAGCTTGTATACACTGAAGATACATTCTAAAAACTCTGCACAGCAGCCTCCATTCTCAGGCAAGAGACAAAGAGAAGAGAAATACCCCAACGTATCTGCAGAGAGGGAATAATACTGAAAAGACAAAATAGGCAATCTGTAACAATTATGGAAAGGGTAATGCTTATTTGTATGATTTAGGCAAGTTTTATTGGAATTTGACTAGAGGATTTCCTTAGATTGCAGCCGACTATCGGAGATCAGCACACGGGTGGTACACGGTTTTGAATGCCACTCAGCCTTGAGTTAGTCAGACTTACTCTCTGCCTTATTTATACCATAGAGACCTTCATAAAATAAGGGTAAAGGAGCATGGATGTTGTGACCACATGGGTTTTGTTTCAATCTATATTCCCACAGGAAAGGAGCCTCTCAATCTCATTTTCAACAATATGAACATTTGTAAGTGATTTAAATTAAATGTGTGGTATTGTGAACGGTCAAGAAATATGAATAGGTAAGAAGATTTGTGATCACCCCCTCAATCAACACTTCACATTACTTCCATCTGGCCGGAGATACAGGACTCTCAAATGGAGAAGAGCTCATTTCAGCAGGAGTTTTCTCCCCTCTGCAATAGCAACCCTGAACGAACTGCCTCACTGACACTGTTGTGAGACGGGATGATGAATGCATTCATTGAGATTTTGTGTACTGACTATATTTGGATGTGGCTATGTGTGTATCTATATGTTGCTATGTGTTTCTATGTGTACTGACTGTGGAAACAAATATCCTTGTGGGACAATAAATCTAAATCTAAAATAGTATCTTCATCATTGTTTCATGCAGTCACACTGCTAACATGCTGGCATCATTATGCCATTATTGTTTTTCTCATAATGATACACGGTGTTAAGAACACACAAAATACTGTCATTATTTTATAAATCGGCAAAGTTTAAGACATATTTGACCTACGCAGGTCGCCATTACTTTAAGGGTGCACTGCATTATGGGTTGATGACATAGAATGGTTGATGTCGCGTTGAGCCGCTGTAGTTGGTTGTTGTTTTTCGTAGCATTGGTGAGAGAAAAATTAATATAACGCATTGTGGCGCTTTTGGATGTACTTTCCAGTCAAAGGACAATACGGGAAGTGATGTAAGTCTTCCCAGCTTTCCCAGAGACAAGAAGAGGAGAAGACAGTGGGAAGACGCCTGTGGCAATACAACTTTCAAAGAACCCACGTCTGTGTTCGCATCAATTCTCTCCTGATGCATTTGAAGGAATTAGTCGACCACATCTGCTAAAAGAGCTAACGGGTCATGCCGGTTATAAACAAAGGCTAAAAAGAGACGCTGTGCCTACAATATTTCCACACAAGGAGACCACTTTACAACAAATACGCTCCTTCATGGTTGCCATAGCGGCACAATCCCCACACCGACACCAGCGATTAGCGGTCCTCTTCTCGCTTCATCACGTCTCTCATCGTCTTCTTGTGTTTGCTCAGTTTGACTGAAGTTTCCCCAGTTTTCCTTGTTCATAGCGCGCTCCGGTTCAAATAAAAAAGGCTGGTCGGATGACATTTTTAACTGTTGAATTAGGATAAGCAGTTCAGAGGCCGACCAGTGCAATCGTTTGACGTCACTACCCAGAATGCATTATAACGTAAACAGCATTTGCGACCTATGAGATAAATTATTTTTTCAAAATTCAAACAAACTACAGGATTAACTACGGGAGAGTAAAATTTATGTCGCTTTTATACAGTAGATACCTTCAAATATGTTTTTAAACAATAAAAGTCTTGCCAGTCGAGGTACCCTTTAAAGCTTAACACTGGTCTTAATGGTGCTGACCTGCACCACTGATTTTATTACATTCATTTTTACAATTTTATACATTTTTGAGTTGTTGCACATGATTTAATGAAAGATGAGGATTAATCATTGTTGTATTTTAATTAGTAACACAGTTGCCTCACAAAAAGAAGGTTCCAGGTTCATCCCATATCTGGCCAGGGGGCCTTTCTGTGTGGGGATTGTGGATTCTCCTCATGTCTGTATGGATTCTCTCTGGGTATTCAGGCTTCCTGAGTACCCAGACAGAATCCAGAGATCTCTGGGTTTGATTCCAGAGAATCCAAACCCTGTGATGATCTGGAGATTTGTCCAGGTGTACCCCTACCGACAGCCAGAGGTTGCACACCGTGTGTCTTCCCATTTATAGAATGCTGTATCTGCATTGACAGTTTTGCATAAATTGCATTGCCTTGGCTCTTGGTTCATATACCTGGCTGGTGGGGAGCAGTTGACCAACGTATGATCCCTCCTCCCGCTGTCCACAGCCTCACAAATCATGGTAGTTGTCTAGCTCAAAGATTGTGTCCAAAACAAACTAAAATCTTGTGAAAGTAAGTACAATATCAAATTAAGTGGTAATGACGGAAGTCCCAGTCTTGACTCCAACACAACTGCTGGCTTTTACATCCTTCTTGACCCTGACATGTGTCCAGGTCAGAGGAAAGCAGGCCAACCTTTGATTGCTGGGCAGGAGCCATATTGCTGTCGGATTGCTAACTTTGACTGTTGTTATGACTCCCTGCTTGTGCCTCCTGACAGTCTTCCTCCTGCTGCAGCCTCTCCTGCCCTTTATGGTGGTTGTAATTGTGTCTTATAATTGCAGTGGCCTGGAACCAGCTGGTATTATTTTGTTTAACCTTGTTTGTATTTCCTTTTGGTTTTTGATTTACTGGAGCTGAGTCACAGTCTACTGGGGGATTTAGTTAACCCGTGTGAGGTCCCTTCACTCTTTGCTGTGGTTAAAGGCACTGGAACGCATGAATAGTTCATCCAGTTGCTGTGTGAGTGTTAAAGTGGATGTGGCCACACATTAAACAAACCACTGCATAGCCTGCAACCCCAGCTACCAATCCTCAGTCCACTTAGGTTTTGCCTTTTGTGGACAAAAACAAGATTTTTGCCTTTGTCTAGTGTTTA
This sequence comes from Lophius piscatorius, assembly GCA_009660295.1. Lineage (NCBI taxonomy): Eukaryota > Metazoa > Chordata > Actinopteri > Lophiiformes > Lophiidae > Lophius > Lophius piscatorius. The sequence continues at coordinate 8,862 of VRLP01007092.1, read as the reverse complement.
AATCACTAACTATTTAGACTTTCACCGCAAGACTTATAGGGTTGTAATAATATGGTGCATTAGATTGTTAATTTATAAATCATTTATTAACAATTCTATATCGTTTTGAACAATCAGAGAGGGTTCACTATTTGGCAAGAACAATTTACTGGATCAATTTTTATTTATTCTGTTAAATCTGAGATCTTGGGATCTTGGGACACAAATAATCAAGGACTTTTTTTTTTTTTTTATTTAAGGTGTAAATGAACATTAAACATAAATCTACATAGTTCTAATGAACACAGTATGAATTTGAGTATTTGTTTTATAATATTTGGATAATGATGTTCTCTTTATTTCTGCTGTACTGCTGCGTATTTTGTCCTTGTGTTATCAAGGACCTGTGGAAAATATGAAGTTTTACCCCTTACAATAAGGCTCCTTTTCATTAACAGTACAAGCTTATAATTATTTAATTGATGTTGTCATCAATTTGAGAATGACCAATATAAGGACAGATTTTTCAGTTTTAAATGTCAATTATTCAATAGATGGTCATAAAAATTAGATACTAAAGAGCATCAAGAAGGATGAAGAAGACAAATATAGTAAATTAAAAGCAGGCTCACTATTTGGCAAGCAACAGGTCACTGAGTTGTATCAAATGAGTCATGGCGGCTTATTAATGTTTTATAAACTGTCACAGGTAAATTAATAAACAAATGATGAACTATTGATAAACCCTTTATATGGTTAGTCATATATGTAAAGTGATGCCATCCTATCTTTTCAGGGTATGAGTTAGTTTGCCTTGTTTATTTAGAAACATAATATTCTTTTCTCAGTTTTCTGTATTTCCTGAGGTTTATTTCCCCAGGTGGTGTTGCTATAGTTCTTACCTTTCGCACTGCCTTGGATTGTGTAGCCAGTGTGAGCTTGGAACATGTCATAGGTGTTTCCTGCCTTTTGGCCAATTTAATTTGGGATAGGATCTATTAACCCCTTCAACCCTGTAAAGGGAGCGCAGTAAAAAATGACTGGTGTAAAAGCCTTGTTTCTATGCAAATACAGCCAGTCACCAAATATAATCAGACAAGCATGGCATACTGAAAATAAAACACAGATGTTTTATTTGGATTGTTCTAAAATAGCATAGATATATTTCTGCATAACTTCTGCATGTCTAAAAATCAATAAGTAAATAATTAATAATCATAAAATAATACGTTTAACAATGAATTTAACAATCGTTGCGGTGGCTTCAGATTTGAGAAGAATATAAAAATATGAATATGAAAATATGAATAGAATTGTCTCAATAAGTCTGACAATCTCTGCATAGGAAATAAGAAAATATATAAGATGTAAAAAGTCAGTCATTTACTTCTACAGGCCATCTGTTTCCATCAAGTCAAAGTTAAGGTATTTTCATTGTTTAAAATTCTGCCCTTCAAGATTATGCCTATAATGCACAAAAGAGCACATTATTGCCAGAACACGTTGCCGGAAATCATCATCCCTTCTCCTTGAATCAAAAACACAGGAATTGTGTCAGAGCGATTTGAGGTTTGGATAAATTCATCTTCATTGCAGGATAACACTATGAGGCATCTGTGCGACTGGGGTTTTTTTCCATCTCACAGCATTAGCATTACTGAATCGTTGAATAATACATTGAATTGGATGGCTCAGCTAAACTGGGCTGAAACTGCAAATAAATCAATGTCTGCTGGTTGTACAATAGCCCACCCTATACAGATCTAAGTGTGCCGACAAGTTTGCTAAGACAGAACGAGTGTTCGGGACTAATACAATTATTTTCTTCCAACCTTTGAGAATTGCTTCAATTCTGGCTGGCTGCTTCCCAAAAATATGTGGTTGATCAGCCACATTCACAGGAATTAACCATGAATCAAATGAACCATCCCTGAGTGTATTGAATGCAGTTTGACAGCTTGCAAGAATTAGAAAAATCATATTTCCACTTTAATTCCACTCAGTGAGGTTGCAAAGGGAAAAGGAACTTCCATCATCACGATCAATGAGCTCGCGAGGCAGAATTCACTCCAGTTGTGCTGAATTTCTTTGGAACTCATTTACATACTCGCCACACATGACAGCAAGACATGCTATACTCTATGTAATACAAAAAGCATACTTAATTGAGTTATATCAACCAGTCCCAAGAAAGAAGGTTGGAAGAATGGGAAAATCTATGAATTAATTTTTTTTTAATAAGATATAACAAATCTATTACTTTGCTGATAGGCTTTACATCACAAACATGAAACATAACTTTTCCATAACTTATTTTGAAACACTTTGCTTCAAATATGATGTCAGAAGGGCTTAAATGTAATACAGGACATTTTGTTAAACCATTAGAAGTTATACAGTGGATAAATACAAATCAAAAAGCCTGTTGAAAACTGGTACTTCTGGACTATATAGATCAAGAATAAAGCTCTAAGAAGAACTTTCCACGGCTGTTTTAAGGTCCATGGTGTCTTGTGTCACCATGGTTAATGTTAGTTAAATCCGTTGCCCAAGTGAAATTAGAACAAAATCTCCCAACTCTATTAAACTGTAATTACAAGTTTGTAAAATAGTCCCAAATAGTTTGTATACATTGTATGAGCTATAGTCAGGTGCATACTCAACTGTGAGCGATAGCTTTAGAATGTCAGAATGTATAATTGAAATCTTCATGAATCGGCTGTGGAGACATGGCATTTCTTCAAAGTATGAATTCTTTACACATCTTGTAAGCAGGCTGCATGGCTAACAAAGTTTCCGCAAGACCGCAAGAATTGATTGCCCAAGGGTGGAAGTTGCGGAAAATACTGTTAAAACACCAATGACCTGCTCTATTTGATCAAATGAGCTACTCGGTCACTTACCTCTTCTGTAATATTCTCCTTTAACTCCCTCTATCTTCCTACCACCGCCCACTGGGACGCCTGTATTGGTGAAATCAATATGATTATCCAACCTTTTTTTTTTGTTTTATTGTTTTCATCTCACACTTGCTATGAATTACCCATGTATGTTGTGGAAAATGTCACAGGAGTGTGCCATATGAAATAGCAATGCGGTTCACAGTTTTCAGCCTGAGCAGTTCTCTCGTTTCCTGGCTCTCGTTGCCTGCTGCTCCCTTTGATGCCTGCATTGAAAAACACTAAGACATATTTTTGTTCTGTTTTTGTGCAGCAAATATATAAATATCTTTTGTTCTCACAGAAATCCCCAACACTGCTTTTTTTTCCCTCAGTGTTGAAAAGAACAACAGTTGCTATGTGTCAAACAAATGGTAATAAAGTTATATCTTACAACTTGATATTGTAAACAAGTCACAATGCAACAGGAACCCTACTGCTTCCCCACTGTATTGTGGAAATAGTTAATGACTACAGCAGGGAAAAATTCCATGCAATACCGCTATAACTGGAAGGCAAATTAGTGTAAAATCATTTTCAAAGACCAAATTTGTATTTCTCACTGGTGTTTCTTCCTGCCTCAGTTATATAATTATTTTTCCATCGGATCCTGTTTTACCCACAGCCAGGAGGAAAAGAAAACAAATACTTCTTTCTAAGTTATGAATTCAACATTAAAATTGAACTTAAGTATCATGTTTGTTATGTATTATGTAGGTGATTAGCATACTTATCACAGTATGCTAATAGCCTATGCTGTGTCCGGGAGGAAAAAATGGTCTATTTATGCATACTGCAAAGATAATAACATATTTGGCTGACAAATAGTTTGCCTCTACAGATGGGTGGGTGGTGAGGTTCCATTAGCAGCCACAAAGAGGTAATGCCTTGCAGCGGCATCCTTAAACCTTTATGTGCTATTGATTTGATGAGTCTATTTTACTTTTGTGCATAACATTCCCATTCAGATTATTCATAAAAGGAAAAATTCAAAATGATAAATCATGAAAATATACCCAAAAAGGTCAGAGGGGCAATGTTGTGAAACTTTGTTTTTCCACATCCTGGTTTTGCTTATTTTAGTGAAAATTCAAAGGTGAAATATTGTATCCCTTTACACAAGTCAGTTCAATTTCAAATTATCTGAATAAAATGTCTGTGATACCAGTTGGTTAAAATTACCGTTCTGAATTATTGAAACATTGTCTTATACCCTTCACGAGGCGTGTTTACTCCTTAGAGCGAAGGAGCGATTTCAGCACAGCTCCGGGAAGAGGGGTGCACATGCACACAGATACACGACGCAGCTCTCTGAGCAAATCAAAGTAATACTCGACGTGACAGGCCCCTAATGTTCTATCCTTGTCAGACCTAGATCTTCAGGAGACTCCCACGGAGGATAAAAAAACCCGAATCCAGAAGAACATTCTTCTGGATTATTTGTCAACTTTGTGCCATATTACGTACCGTTGTGTTTGATTGTACGTCAGCTACATGCTAACGCTAGCTACATCATTGAAATAATGGTATGAATACATGAGAAATAGTGGTGACTCCAGTATGCGCTGTATGTATATCTTGGTTTGATGATGGGATCTAATGGTTTTGATTCAATTCCTGGTGTTGCAGTAATTTCATGGATTCAACTAAGCTCTTAATTGCTAAACTACTAAATTAATGAACAAATATGAACAAAATATGAATCGCCTCTTGGAGATCCATCTTGTAACTATCATATTTTATTCACTGGGGGTAACTTTTTAACAAAAAACATTGTTTTCCAGACATATCTTAGACATCTTCATGGATCCTTTTCAATTTTATTCCCATATGGACATGAGTATCACAGAGAACTGGATTGATTTTGGGAAGAGATCATCTTATATGTATGACACTAGGAGGTGCATGTCGTCAAAAGTTTTCGGGTAATACATTCTCACGCTTTGGTCTGATTTGGTCCAAATTATGAATCCATTCATGATGTACATATAATATTTTATAATCGTACAATATAATAATTTACTCAATTTAGGGAGCATTTTTTTCTTTTACTAATATACTGTAGAAATAAGTGCTCATGGGAAAATCCAACCTGAACGGTGTCTCACCAGAAGAAGTTTTTACACTAGTGATTTTCACTACGGGGGTAAATCACAAGTTTCATCATGATAGGATATTATACTTATTCTTTCAACAACAATACGATATATGCCGATATCACAAAGTCTGCCACGATACGATTAAGGTTTGATTCAATTCAAGGGCCTGCGATCGATTTCAGACGATATTATGTACTCATTTAACAAAATTGGTTGCATTTCACATTAAGAAAGATAAATTATAAAGCCATTTTGACAATTTTATGATGAAATGTTTAAGATAAAAACAATTATAATAGCAAAACAATAATTAAAACAGCAAAGACCTGTGTTTCACTGAAAAGTGACACATTTTTCATGATAAGGATATATGGATATGGATATATATTATATATATGGACATATATGTCCGGGACAAATTTTGGACATACAACCTTCAGACATAACCTTCCAACCACTGGCATGTGATGTTAATAAAATTCATTATGTGGTTGCCATGACACCCGTCATTGGGTGGGATAAATAGATACATAGTATGTAGAAACAGAAATGGGTTACTCTTTGATGATGAAATGTTTTGATATATTGAGAAGATTTTTTCCAAATCTATAACAGATTACATCGTAATTCAGATACATTTCAAAAGTTGGCGTTCAAGAAATGCAAAAGTATTGTTTTCATTTGGTCAAATATTTTATGAAAAATTACAAGCAGTTCTTGAATACCTAATAATTTGTATGTTGTATATGAAGGAAATTAAAATGAAATAAAATGTAAAATGAAATGACTATTGCCTCAATATGGGTATGGAATCGCAGAAAGCAAATATAATTGATCATACTGGAATTAGAATGACTTTGAGGCTCAAACACAGAAATACACAAACTCGTGAGTCGACTTTTTTCCTCTGTACGACAGCGCAGTAGTGAGTGATGCTGGCTTCTAAGGAATTTCTGCATATGAGGGTGACAGATTTTCATCTTTTTCCACATATTGTTAGTATAGCAGCAAGATTTGTGGTGAACTGCCCCAAGTTTATGATGCAATCAGATTAAAAGTGGTTTGCACAAACAAAAAATAAGCTGGCGAGCCCAGCAGGGACATTTACATCAAAAATAAAATGAATCCACTTAAATTTAATATCTTCAGAGGCTGGAAGGCAATAAAGTGAGAAGTGCTGTTCTGTGCAGAGCAGCTAAGCTTCCTTTTAGCCATGGCCATTTAAAAGCTAGCTGCTCAGCAGCTAGCCGGTGAAGCTTGGTGGAGATGTTGTGAGTAGGTGGGAGGAGAAAACCCAGATTTGGCTGAGTTTCCGGTTCGCATAATAGGGGGGGGGCTATAGCTCAGTGGGTAGAGCGGCCGTATCCCAATTGAAAGATCAGAAGGTAGCCGGTCCAAATCCCAGTCTACTTGTCGTAGGGTCCTAAAGCAAGTCCCTGAGACCCTAGCTCCCTGGACACTTCAAAGGGGCTGCCCGCTGCTCCCTCAGGGATGGGTCAAATGCAGAGAAATAATTTCACTATGCTGTACTGTGTATGTACAGCTGTATGTGATCAATAAATTATTTTTTCTACTTCTAAGAAGTGGAAGCGGTAGAGTAAGCAGAGTAAGCAAAAGTCACGCTATTTCTGATGTGCTATTCACAAAATATACCACGTATCAGCCTTATCTAACCCTCAGGGGCTCAGTATGCCCACCAAATAAGTCATGAAAAACTGTATAATTTTCGCAATTTTCTTCAAGGTAAAATAAAGGCTACAAGACACACCCAGACCTGATCACTACCAGCCCTGTTAAGTCACTCCATCACTCAAATGCATTTTTAGATACAAGATATCAGGTCATGGGTCTAACCAATGACAGATTATACCCAAATCAAAGAAGAAACTCCAGAGGCGGATTGGAAGAAGGAGACTGAAGTATATCAGTATAATGACGGATCTGGCTGCACAGATCCACTTCGAAACACATTATCTACATATGTAGAATACTTGGAAAAATAGTTAAGCTTCTCAGAAGTGGCGGACCTTACAAGCCATCTGAGGATAGGCAGGCCTCTGTCACTTCAATAATGAGCAGTGTTTGTGGTTCTGATTCATGTTTTGGAGTGGCTTAGGCCCCATCTGCACCTGAACCCCATAGAGATGCTGTTGTGGTTTCTGAAAAGAGCAGTGGATGCTCACAAACCCTCCAATGTGAATGCATTTCTGCAAAGAAGATTGTCCAAGATTCCTCTACAGCAACGCCAGACCTTGATCTCCAGATATCAGAAGGGTTTTGTTGCAGTTGGGACAGTTTAAGTGACTTTTGTACTGTATAATCCCTCGTCTGTATATATATATATATAATCCTCATCTGTGGAATGCCCTCCCTGACCATCTGAGGGCTCCACAGACGACTGACACATTTAAAAAAGGACTTTAAACTTTCCTTTTTAAGAGAACCTATAACTTTAATTAACATTGCTGCTTTTTGGTTATGTTTTTATATAGTTATACTTTTATTTTTTTATTGATGCTTTAATCTGCTTTTACTTGATTGATTCAGTCTGGAAGCTGAAGGGAGAAGACGCTGGCGTTGTCTGTCCGCCGCTTTTCCATCAGAGTTCTACAGCCTGCAATACTATTAACCGACAAGTATACCTTTTATTGTTGGTCACCGGCAAACCTTTTGGATATATATCCGTATTTGTATCTGTTATTCTGTATTTGTATTTGTATTTGTAAGAATTCTACCGAGTCTGGTGACGGTCCGCCTACCTGTTGCTGCAGGTGTAACATCACCCGGAGACTTCTGTATCTGTTTGTTTCATCGTTTATGTCCGTTTCTGTTTGTTCATCGTTGATGTCAGTTTGTTTATCCGTCTTGTTTATCACTGCCCCTGTGACACTTTCACCAAAAGCCGCTGTTGATCACTTTCTGTGTTTGATAGCTTTTTTCTCGGCATCATTTCCATGAAAATAACGGCTACTAACGTCCTCTGTGCGTCTCGTCCAAAGCTAACGGCTAATAACGGGCTAGTCTCCACGACTGGCATGATGATGAATTATTCCGTCACCCAACAGATGAAATTCAACAACTACAACACTCCATTGTGCATAACGGTTATTAAACAACTTGGACTCCTTCGCCGAACCCGTTACATTCACAGAAGTTGCCGTTCTAAGTTTGTTTACTCCTGCTCCCGCTCCGATAACTCCATTCCGTCCTTTTGGTCTGACGTGCGCACTGTCGCGTCTCAGACCCGTCATCAGAATGCTGCAGCTTTTCCCATTAGTGTCACTGGACTGTCCTCGATAAACTCATCCACTGTGCGGGTTAGAAAAAGTGGAGTGGATTTCAGTCTTCTTCGGCCAATACAGAGACTCACTGCTCCATCTAGTATTAAAATCGAACTCTTTAATTCACAATCTCTCACAAACAAATCATGCCTCATACATGACCACATCCTGGAGAAATGTCTTGACGTTATGTGCCTAACAGAAACCTGGCAACAACCAGATGATTTTTCTGTCCTGAATGAGACCTGTGACGATGGCTACTGTTACCTCCAGAAAGCCCGCAGCACTGGTCGTGGTGCTGGTCTGTCTCACATCTACCGCAGTGGTTTGGACTTGTCTCCACTACCGTTGCCAGAGATCTCTTCTTTTGAATGCCTGGCATTGAATTGTAAACCCCCTTTCTCCATGACCATACTTCTAATCTACCGGCCACCCAAACAAAACCCAGTGTACGATCTGGGTGTGTCCGACCACAAGGCCGTCTCCATGGAATTGTCGCTTGTGTCCTCCCTCACTAAGCCCAAACGTCAAATCTACTTCAGGAATTTGAAAAACATCAACCCA
>VRLP01007091.1:0-24010 GCA_009660295.1 Lophius piscatorius | reverse complement strand
TGGTAACGCACCCCCCTACCTGAAAGAACTACTCACCCCACTGACCTCGACACGATCCCTCCGTTCTACCCACTCATACCGCCTCCTCCTTCCCCGGACTAAGTTCAGCACCATGGGTGATGGGGCCTTCTGTTCTGCTGCCCCTCGTCTGTGGAATGCCCTCCCTGACCATCTCAGGGCTCCACAGACGACTGACACATTTAAAAAAGGACTTAAAACTTTCCTTTTTAGCAGAACCTATAACTTTAATTAACATTGCTGCTTTTTGGTCAGGCTTTTATATAGTTATTATTTTATTTTTTTTTATTGATGCTTTTATCTGCTTTTGCTTTGTAGCACTTTGAGATTTGAGCCAAATGTAAAGTGCATTATAAATTAAATGTATTATTATTATTATTATCATTATGACTTCACCTGGCAGTGGTTATAATGTTATGGCAGATGGATTACGAATTCTCCTGAAATAAAATATGACATCCCCTTCTGCTCACCCTCACCTCCATCTCATCGTCCACATTGAGGTTTTCGTCCACAGCGGCGTGGGGCCCGGCTTCACCCCGACTGACGGATGGCGGCGGGTTGAGGTGGGAGGAGTTTGAGTCCATCTCGGCCCGAGATCGGGACGTTTCTCGAAACTCTGGACGGCTCATCTCGTGAACCAGATGAGGCTGGGCTCGTACCAGCTCTTGGCCCGATTGGCGTTTGGTTCTGACGAGTTCCTGGGAGAGGTGATGCTGAGCAGAGCCTTCATCCTGGAACAGCTGGACCAGTGGAGGATTGTGGATTGTGACTTGCTGGGACAAACCCAGTCCCAGAAGAACAACTGGAGAGAGAGAGAGAGAGAGAGAGAGAGAGAAAAAAACAGAAGGAGATGTTTCTGTTGAAGGTTTTGATATCAAGTAACGTTTTATTGATCTGCTCAGATTGCCAGCAGAAGATTTAGGAGACAACTTAGTCATCAAACCGTTACTTTCTACACTAGAAGTTCAGTCCAGTGGCATGTCTCAGTCCAACAGAGGAATCTGAAGTTCAGTTCCTCTCCAGTTCTTCAGCTGCAGGCTCCACCAAACCGGTCCTGCTGGATGATGTTTCCGGCAGCAGAACCTTCACCAAAGCGTCTCAAATGAGTTCAGTGAGAACCTGCTCTCATCTGTGAGGAGAACGGGGCACCCATGGAGAACCTGCCCATCCTGTTCTCTGGTGAACATCAACCCAGCTGCACGGTGCCGGACTGTGAGCACAGGTCCCACTAGAGGACGCTGGACCCTCATGGAGTCTGGTTCTGACAGTTTGGTCAGAAACATCACACCACTGGAGGTCATCTTGTAGGAATCTGGCAGTCCTCCTCCTGGTCTTCCTCACACTGAGGAGCAGATACCGGTCCTTCTGCTGGTTGGTTCTGTCCGGCTCTCCTATGTAACAGCCCGTCTCCTGGTATCTCCTCCACGTCTTGTAGAATGTGCTGTCTGTCAGACACACTGTCTTGTGACGGCACATATGGATGTTCCATTCTGGAGGAGCTGGACGTCCTGGTCCACCTGAATGGACTTCAGGAACCACATCATGGTACCAGTAAGGTACCATGATGTAGGACACGTAGGACGTAGGACAAGTAGGACACAAGCAAAATGCTAAACTAGAGAAAATGTGGCACCTCCAGAACCACTACCTTTTTTGGGAGTTGTCCTGCTGTTGCATCTCCAGACCACCTGGTGGCGCTTTCATCAGAACCAGACCAGCTGAAACTGATCCACAGTCATTTTAAGATCCAAACTGGACCGAGCCAGATCCCAAAAGTTGACCTAACTATGTGTTATACCATGATGTTTACATGTTTACAGGTTTGTAAACATGTAAACAGACATGTGTTTATATCTTGGGAACTATTGTTGAGAAATATTGTTGATTTTATTTCTTACAGCATTTCTTTTAAATATTTATATTATCAGTTTTGCATGTGATGACTGAATAAAACAACAATATTTAGTATTTCAGTGACTTTAATATCAGGTAGACTTAAACTGCGTCTACCTGTCTATAATCGGTACCATGATTTTGGTACCCCCCCCCTCTGCATCATCTGGACCCTCAGCAAGCATGAAGACTTCATGAAGACCGTTACAGCGGAGTCATACAGTCACGTGACTGACAGTCGCTTTCATATGGTGTGACGTCAGAGGAATAAAATGAATCATTAACAGCAGTGCAGACATTATATGAATAAATGCTGACCCTTTTCAGATGAGGATGATGAGGATGTGGAGGGGGGGGCATAGACTCACCCATCAGGGGGATGTAGACCGACATCTGCGCCTCCTCTCCGATCTCCCAGAATTCAGCGGGCTCTGCTCTCAGTGGAGGCCGTCGGGAGAACCGGACAGACGGACTGACAGACCGTAGACACCGGCCTCTGCCCTGCTGCAGCACCAGCCTCGCTGCCGTTCGTCTGACGTCATCAGCTCTCGGCTCCACTCGGCTCCGACTTCCAGCTGCTGCATTCAGGTGCTGCTCGTAAAGCCCAGTGATAACCCCTAGTGGTCGTTGAAGGTACTTCAAGACAAATTATTTATATTACCATCGAATGCTGATTTAATTATTTATATTTGACTTATTTTGAACTTTTAATTGTCCAGAAGGGCATGAAATCCTCACCAAGACAATGAGGTCTTCTTCTGGTTACAAGCTCTTGGTCTCATTTTAATGAAGCGCCGTGACCACAGCCTCCAAGGCATCATGGGTAATATCGCTTAATCCATCTTCTTATTGAGGGATGGTTTAAAACTGGATTACAGGTCTGTGACAGACTGTTTATGTCGGCAGTCTACAGATTAACCCTGAACCGTATGACCCTCTGAATGTCACCTGACCTTCAGGACGGCAGCTGAGGAGTAACTAAGTACATTTACTCAAGAATAACTGTGAAGCTGCTTGTACTCCACTCCACCTGCGCGTAATATTGGAATTATTTTTCCCATTATATTCGTCTGACAGCTGTAGCTCATTTTCAGTTTTCAAATTTTCCACACAGTTTATTTTTAATGATTGTAGTAAACCGGAGCATCGTGACTTTTTAGAGACGAGTAATTCTCACAGGATCGATCTTATAATAAAGTACTCGACACTTAAAACTACGTTTGCATGTAGTGGAGCTTGATCCAACGCCATCGGCACAAACCCAAACAGACGAGTCGGCAATTTAACAGCTTTATTATCAAAAACAGACACAGTCAAACATCACCGACATCTAAACGTTTATTTTAACCTCTTCTCTTTGACCCTGATGCAGGATTTATTGTCCCTGCTGTCTGGCGTGGGTTCAAGTCCCAGAGTCCTCCATCTTAACCAAGTCAACATGTACACCTATTTACAGACCCCGCCCACCTGAGGGCAGACGGACCAATCGGACGAGTCTTCCTCTGGCCACAATGTCACACGTCTCCGCGAGGAGTCGGCCATGATGGAAACTCCTTTCGGGAATCTCATGGGGAGGGGGGAGGAGGGCTAGGGGGGTAGGCTTTAGAACTGCTGCAGGATCAGTTTCTTCTTCCCGTCGTGGCTGAACTTGTTGGACCGGAACAGGTCACTGTCGTAGAACGCCGTGAGGTTGTGGATGTTGATTTGCCTGGCCTGCGGGAGGAAAGTGAACATTGAGACGTCCATCATTCTTCAATTCCAGAAATTATTTGTCAAGGCGGCGGCAATTTTAAGATTCATTCCGATGAAAAACATCTAACGTGAGTAAATACGGCGAGTAGGGCGATTGGTTGTAAGAGAGATCGCAATGTCAATTCAGTCAATGAGAGCGCGGTATTAGATCATGTGACGCTGAGGTGCAGAAACTAAAGTACAGTGCGAGCAAGAGAGAATAGCTGTCAGTTCAGTTCATATTCTACGGAAGCGCATCGCAGTCTCCAAATCAAATAAAGATTCAGACACCTTTCCTCGTAATTACGAAATCCGTGTCTTGGAATTACGAGATTTTTTCTCGGAATTCTGAGATCTTTTCTCGGAACTGAGAGTTCTTCTCTCGTTTTTTTATTTGCTGAATGCAATGCGCTTCCATTATGTCATATATAATCATATATAATAAATATAATGTATACAATATTCTGACGTGTTGAAGTTTTAATCGATTCCTAGAACATGAAAGTCAAAAACACGCAATTTGAATGCATTTTTTTTCCCCACAGTAGCAACACCGCAGATGTATAATTTCACCTTAAACGCCACCACAAAGTGCTCCCCTAGTGTCACATGAGGGGAAATGTGTGATTCCGTGCTCTCAACTAAACTCAAACTAAACTAAACTCATTTTAGAGTTTGTGTTCAAACTGGCAGAAACAGGAGTGGTAGCTTTTTTTTTCTTCTTTCTACCACGTTGTTTCGTGAAGGCTACTCATCTCTGTCGTAAGTAAAGGGGGAGATGCGCACTAGAGTTGCTGGGAGTTACCGCTTCAGTGCCCACATACATCCATCTGGGTTTCACACGGACAGCGCATAGAACTTCTTACGTTCTCATGTTCAGAACAAAGAGATAAATAGAAATAGAAAATAGAAACAAAACAAAAAGGGATTCTTAGTTTAACCAGAATCGCCCAGCCCAAATGGCGTGGACTCCACGTTTCCGAGTTCTTTACCTTTTCCTGCAGGTCCTTCTCTGGGATTTCGATGGCGTCGTTCTGGACTCCGTACCGGTTCCGTTGGTAGGCGACCTGCTCGGCGATCAGCTGTTTGAGGATGAAGAGCAGCAGCTCGTTGTTGTCCTTGCGGAAGGCCAGGTAGCGGGCAAACGTCTGGAGAGAGACAGGCGACAGTGAGTGTGACATCATCGCACAGGGAGCATCATGTCACCGTGATGGCGTCCGAGCGGCCACGCACCTTCCTCATGCTCCTCATCACGCTGAACTTCTGCGTGTCGATGAAACTCTCCAGCATGACCCTGATGGCCATGTTGACGTCGTCCTCCAGGACGTAGTCCCTCAGGTGCATCTTGGCGTGAGCCTCTGCCATGCGGATCATGGACTCGATGTGGCGGACCGTGATGGGGATGCTGCCCGTTGCCTGTTGATGACATCACACCAACATGAGGGAATAAACACTACAGGTGATTCTACGCGGCTGTCATCTATCCTCCACGAGCTTCTGAGGTTTTTACTGACGCCGCTACTTTCCACAGCAGTGCTGGTCTCACCATGGACTCCTTACGGAGGTCGCTGTAGATGCGGGCCACCTTGTCCTGGTCCATCTGGTTCAGTTTGGGGTGAACCTGCAGCAGGAGACGGAAATAAACACTTACTTCGAGCATCTGATAGATTAAAATGGCGGCTTTAGGACACGATGCCGCGCTGACTCGTACCCGGCGCCAGGATGTTCCCACTTTCCGTTTTTACCATAATTCCATTATCTACAGAGAAACAAGGGGGTTCTGATCGTACCCGCTCCTTGGCGTAGATGATGTACTTCCTCAGGAGGGCCTGGGGAATCGGCGGCACGTCCGACGTGTTGGGCAGAACCATCTCCTCTAAGGCCACGCCCCCCTCCTTGTTGCTAGGGTGGTGTTTGATGTGGGAGCCGACGACAAAGCGAGCCAACATCTCATCCTGATGGAAGACGGACCAAAGCCTTCAGTTTTTTTTGTTTACCGTGATAAATTCCGATAGTTTGTGTCGTATCGTGACACGTACGAAAATATATCATCACATTTTTATTTTTCCATAAGATGGGATCAAAAAACCTTGGAAATGCATCAAACAAATTGTTGTTATTACTACACAGAACCGTTTCCTGTTTGAAGTTACGCATTTGATTGACATTTCCCCCCAAAGTTTTGTGGTCGGCACGCAAGGGGCTTTAAAACCTTTGCATACCATCATGTTTCCATCGACCCTTCCATCTTCAGGGAACGTCTTTTACCCAAATTGTGAAGAAAATCGTCAGTTGAGTCCGGTAAAAAAGTCCAGCGCCTCTATTTTGACGCAGGAACGTATGACTCCAGGGGCAAACAGGAGCAACGGAGGCGGGACTTAAGGGTGGAATCCGAAAGCTACCGAGTGTTAATGAACATTTATGGAGGGAGGTTATGATGCGGCGTTTGTGCGAAGACATCGGAACTTTGCGAACGTATGGATTTGGACCTACCTGCACGGGGTCGACCGTGTCTCTGACGACGCACAGAATGTCAAATCGGGACACGATGGGCTCCGTCAGGTCCACGTTCTCAGCAAAGGTCAAAGAGGGGTCATACCTGCCACCTGAGAGGAAACGGGTCAGAGAGACGGGACACTCAGAACACACTAGTTCCCCACATGTTTACAGCTGTGGACAGACAGCTGTCGGTGCCGCGTGGTCGTACCGATGGGGTTAGAGGCGGCGATGATGGTACATCTGGCCTGCAGCGAGGTGACGATGCCGGCTTTGGAGATGGAGATGCTCTGCTGCTCCATGGCCTCGTGGATGCTGGTCCTGTCTGCGTCGTTCATCTGCAGGAGAGCGTGGGGTCAGGGGTCAGACGTCAGAGGAACACGACACCGAGGGGGTGTTAGGACACGGCGCCGGGCCCCCGCTCACCTTATCGAACTCGTCAATCAGACAGACTCCGCGGTCGGCCAGCACCAGCGCTCCCGCCTCCAGAGTCCACTCGCGGCTGACCGGGTGTCTCTGGACGTAAGCGGTCAGGCCGACAGCAGACGCCCCCTGACCCGTGGTGAAAACGGCTCGACTCGACACCTTCTCCACGTACCTGCAGAGGAATCACACCAGAACTTCACATGGCGGTCCGCACTGATGCTTCCTCACAAGAACCTTCCACCACGTCACTTTTTTCTAGCCATCTCTGTTCAGATAGGTGACATCCACCCTCATGCCCCGCCCCCAAAGCTCGGCCCAACCGTCGCCATGAAGGCGGAGACTAGGTCGCCAACCCGTTGATGGCGATCATCCTGTCGGATCTTTTTGCGGGGGTGTACCATCTCCACCTCCTCGCCTAGCGCACGGATTCCTACCCCGTCCCAGAGCTGGACCCTGAGCGCAGACGCTACCGGGCGTCGGTCAGAGGCGCTCCGTCACAGAACCAGACGGACTTTAGAAACTCTGGGTGTGTGTCTGTGTGTGTCCTGTCTGATATTTTTTGTGTGATATAGTTTAGTTTGTTCGATTTGACGGGAAAAATGTAAAGAAAATCCTCCACACCAAAAAAATAATATTAATACCGTTTTCTCTCCTTATTTCTAAAAGCCGTCACACAGAAATTGCGGGATGTTTTTAAAACTTAATTTCTTGTTCATTTTGTATTTTGTGGTCACGTAACATCTGTGTGTGTGATATTTATGTTCTCTCTCGACCTAAACGCGGTTCTGTGTCCGTGTGCTGCAGTCACGTCTTCATTTCTGCCTCCTTGGATGATTTTTTCGATAAACACAAATTATTAGAGCTGAAATTGTTATTTACCTGCTTGTAAAAAAAAAAAAAAAAAGAGGTGCTATTATTTAGCAGTTTTACATGCGTGGACCTTATATTTCAGAACCGTAGACCTCAGCCTATGTCGGCTAATGAAGCGACCTGGACCTGGAAAAGGTTGAGGACCGGTCCGGTTCAGGAGGTTCTTGTAAAAAAGATCGACTCATTCCTCTTTAAAAATATCCCCATAGCAGTCATGATTTACAGATTTAAGACTCGTCGTCGCTATGGAGACTCTTCCTGTCGTACTAAAAAAAAAAGAAAGAAAATCTGCTGATTCATACTTGAGGAACTGTGACTTGGCAGTTCCTGGGTCTCCACACAGCAGGGCGTTGATGTCTCCTCGCACCTTGTGTTTCCCACCTGAAACAGAGAGCAAAGAGTGAGTGAGTGAGTGAGTGAGTGAGTGAGTGAGTGGGCGAGTGAGTGTGGGTGAGAGTGAGTGAAGGGGGCGGGTTTGAGTGAGAGCGTCCGTGTGTGAGAACGTGAGAGAGAGAGTGAGCCAGTGAGTGAGAATGCAAGTGAGAGAGAGACCAAGAGTGAGTGAGAGAGCGGAGTGACATAGTGAGTGAGCAAGAGAGAGAACAAGAGAGAGAAAGACAGTGTGTGAGTGAGACAGAGTGGGAGAGAGCGAGTCAGATAGAGTTAGTGTAAGTGAGAGCGCGAGTGAGTGAGTGAGAGAGCGAGCATGAGAGAGAGAGAGAGCGAGTGAGTGAGAGCATGAGAGAGAGAGCGAGTGAGTGAGAGCATGAGAGAGAGAGAGCGAGTGAGTGAGAGCATGAGAGAGAGAGAGCGAGTGGGTGAGAGCCTGAGAGAGAAAGAGCGAGTGAGTGAGAGCATGAGAGAGAGAGAGAGCGAGTGAGTGAGAGCATGAGAGAGAAAGAGCGAGAGCTCCTGGTTGGTGGTTGACTCGCCCACCTGGGTTTTTGGGCTCTCCTCCAAACAGTGCCAAGGCCAGGGCCCGCTTGATGTCCTCATGATCATAAATGGACGGTGCCATGCTGGCAAAGATCTGCAGACATAAAAGAGGAACAGTGGGGGGTGTTCAGTTTGTGGGGGGTCCATCAGAGGGGGGGACGTCTAGAGAGATAAATGAACCAATCAGTAATTTCATGCTTTGGTGAATCTGTTTTTTGAGGAGAAACCAGATTTCAGACCTTCCCTATGAACTCATGTAAATGCCCCAGTTTAAAGAAGACCCTCACGGATGTGGACAGACCATAATAACCTCTGTGTGACTGCCCCGTCCAGTGTGACCACCAGAGGAGACTTCTCAGAGGCTTCTAGCGGTGCTGGTTCCCCTCACCCTTTCTCCGATGCGCTGGTCCTTGGACAGAGTGACGATGGCCTTGACGTCTTCGTCCGTCAGCTCGGCCACGGCGACGCCCTCGTCTCGCCGCGTGACGTGATTGGCCAAGATGACCGTGGCGAACACGGGGAAGCCGTTGGCCGTGTTGAGCGAGCCGTCGTAGTTGTTGTGGTAGATGCCAGTCAGCTCCTGGGGGGGGGGATTAAATCACGGTGTGAGACGGAAGGTGTTGGACGGAACCACAAATCGGGTTCTGTCAATGTTTCCTCGCCCACTCACGATCTCGTCTCCAGGCTTGCAGCTGTCGACCAGGTCCGCTAGCAAAATGGCGTCCTTAGATCGCGGGAGGCGTCCGGCGGCCACCTTGCCCGGGCTCTCCTGGATGGTAATCCTCTGGTAGTTCTGGTAGACGGTCTGCAGGAGACAGAGACGCAGACAGTTGGTCCAGGAAGAAGAACTGATGAAGAAGAACTACATTTCTACATTCGACCTCCGGAGGTCAAAGGTTACACCGATTCATCTCCAACAACACGGCATCCTTTCGTCCGGATGGACACGGCGGGGGCCTCCTACCTCCTCCATGTTGATCTCAAAGGGGCCCTGGGACTGACACTCGGGACAGGATCCTGGCTTCACCTCCTGGTTCTGGGACTGGAAGAAGGGCCCCAGCACAAAGTTACACTTGTTACAGTTGTACTTGACCATCCCCAGCTGGGGGAGGACGCCGGTGCAGCTGCTGACCACGCCGCTGGTCCGGATGAGCTGGTTCAGATGGAGCTGCCTGGAGAGGAGGAGGAGAAGGTGAGGGTGGCCTCGAGGTTCCGGTGCGACTGCAAATGGGGGTCCGGGTGTCATTACAAATTTACAAGACACGACTCTGACCTCTGAGGTCAAAGGTGGAGCCAAACGGTCCGTTTATCTTGTGCCATTTTTTTTTTTTTTTTTTATTTCAGACGTGGATGTTGACGAATGAAAAAACATTATTTTTTATTATTATTATATTATTGTATTTCTCATTTTTAAGATACGGAAAAAAGGTTTTAATTTCATTTTCAATATGAATTTTTTCTCTCTCCAATTTTAGCTCCAAACGCTAAATGCTAAATCTAAATATTGAAAATTTTAAATATTAAATATAAATGTTATTTCTAAATTTTTAAATGTTAAATCTTAATGTTAAAAATGTTAAATCTGAATCTTATATCTATGTATTAAATATAAATGTTGAACCTAAAGGAGAAAAAAAAAGCAATTTTACTCTGAAAGTTACAAAATAAAAGCTCTGAGCAAGTTTGGGTGACCCCGCCCTGTTTTTAGGGGGCGGGGTCACCCAATGACCCCGATGGTACGTAGCAAACCAAAACTCTTTGTCCGCCTCTCATCTACCTGAAGGACCAAAAAGCGTGAAAACTTTACCGAGTCATTTCCACCATCCTTTGTTTGTTTGCTGAACCGTTAAAGTGGCTGAGCGTCGGCGTACAGTTGCGTGTTTTCAAAATCAGCGTATGCTAGTTTTACAAATGGCGGCCCACACGCGTGCATCCTGGCATCGGCGGCGAACCAGAACCTCACCTGAGGGAGCGGATCTCCTCCACCAACGGCAGGCTGCAGATGCGGACGTGGATCTCGTGGGCGATGCGGGTGTATTTCGGGTACATGGCCAGGACCACCTCTTTCGCCGCTTCATCAAAAACCTGAGGCAAAACAAACGGCTTTTGTTTGAATCCAGGAACCAGGGAAGGTTCGGTAGATGATTCACTGATAAGAGGGTTCTGATGGGCAGAGTCCGAAGAACCGGGTTTCACCCACCTTCAACATCTCAGTGGGAGCCTCTGGGAGGAAGTAGGCCAAAACGTGTTCCCTGGCAGCCAGATCTTCATAGTTTACAACCAGACTCTCCTTATTCTCTGGAGCCACAGAAAGGGGGTCCGGTTAAAACCAGAACCAGAACCAGTTACAGGCTCCTCATGTTTATGCACATCCGCAAGTTCACGTAAGCTACCTTTACACATATCGTTGATCTTCTCCTTGAAGACGTTGTGGCCGTTTTCGTCGACGTGGGTCCGCAGGAAGTTCTTGAAGCGGTTGTAGATCTCCAGCCTGGGCGCGACCATGGACACCCACTCCCTCACAGTGTGACCCTGAGGACCAGGAAGTAAGGTCAGACCCTCTGCATCGGAGAACGAGCCCGGGTTAGGTTAAAACCTGTACTCTGATTACTGTTACCACCTTCATATCCTCCAGGTTCTCAATGCTCTCGATCATCTCCTCTTCATCTCCATCCCCGAGACCCTCCGCTGCTCGCTCAGCCAGTCGCCGCCGCCGGGCTGATGGACGCTCATCGTCCTCATCTTCACTGTCTGGATAACAGCGAACACAAACAAGATATTCGCTCAGGCTCCGCCCCATTCATCTCATCTCACCAGCACGGCGATGAAGGTCTCCACGCACTTCCTCATCTCATTAAAACCAGGAGCACGCGTCTCACCGTAGAGCAGTGATCTCTCACGGCGCCTGATGATGCCTTGGCTCCTGTCCCTCCTCCTCATGGCCTCCTCAGCGGCGGCCCGGGCTCCAGGCGACATCTCCGACAGCTCTTCGTCATCCAGATCCAAACCTTCTGCCTCGTACTGATCCAGCGCCGGAATGGCTCGGTAGTCCCTGAGCAGAGAAGGGAGGGGACGCAAAGACCATCATCCCCAGAACTGTCTCGACCCCCAATAATCCAGGAACTTAAAACACTAGAGCCGTTCTTACCTCTCCATCCCGTCCCCGATGAGCTCCTCTCCATCCCCGTCTTCCTCCTCCTCTCCAGGTAGATGTCCCTCCCCCAGGATTCCCTCCGACTCATCCTCAAAGGGAGGTAGGTCTCGCCCAGGACTGGAGGTCATGTCCCCCCTCCTGGAGGCCCGGCTGGGGCTGGTGGCCATGTGGTACGACTCAGAGGAATCCTGCCATAACGAGTAATGTTATCTTAAGTGCTCTTATTTTGAAGGATTACAGTGGAAGTAACAAGGCTGGTCGGCATTGTGTGTGTATTCTGACCCGTTGTAATGAACGCCCCCTCCTTCCTTAAACTAACCGTACGACATTTAGAAGTGAAAATTAAACTTTGTAAGTAAAGTTAAGTAGTTCAGTCCGTTTTTTTATGTTAAATGCTGGCTCTGAGCTCCCACTAGCTTTTTATCGCTCTGCTAACGTTAGTTTCCGCCGAAGCTTCTTTTGTCTTGTTTTGGGTTTTCTGGTTTACTTGTGGCCGATTGCCTGCCTTGTCTGGCTGCGAGGTCCCAAACCGACCCGGTCAATTATCCAGTAACAACTTAATCTTCGTCTTCATCTTTGGATTTTGAGAGGCGAAGCGTTTCTTCGTCGCTTTTTAGCCAATTCAACCTAAAACCGTCAAAGTTCCTCTCGAGAGCCAACCTTCAGGCTCCTCTAAAAACATGTAAACATATATACTTATACACACACACACACACATATACATATATATATATATATATATACACATACATATACACACACACACATATATATACATATAAAAATCACATATAATTATTTATAAGGTTCTATTTTCAAATTCTTTCTTATTTATACATGTATATTTGTATTCATATAAATACATTTGTCCTTTGTTTGTATATATCTATCTATTCATGTTTATTATCTTTTTCTGTCACTCGCTGCGTCGAAGTCGTTTTATTTTGTACGTTTATGATCAGAGGCGGAGACTAAAGGACCAGAAGGGTAAATATGTGGTGTTACGTTCCACAGCAAAGTGTTCGGTTTCTTTAAAGTAGTTTATTCTATGTGGTATTTGATTTGTCTGGATCCAGGACCGGTCTGAGCCTTCAGATGTGGTCCTGGATCAGATCTGATTCAAACACAGTGTGAACGTGGCTTTAAACCTGGCGTGGATCTTGGAGCTGCTATTTGAAGAAGATGAGGCTCATGTCACGTGGGAGCTTTGTTACCGCACCAAACCAGCCACGATGTAAACTGTAAAAAGTTTAACGTTGGTTTTGTTGTTCAGATTGTCAGTATGAAATCAGAATAAAGTTCCTTTTCGCGCTGATTTGTCGTTAAACCGTTAACTGTGTCCTCCATCATTCTCTGACTCTTCGTCCTGACCGGACTGAGTTACAACCAGTCTGAGAAAACAGAACGGCCAGAAATCTGCTCCACATCTCTAAACCCTCTCCGGACGCTGACAGCAACATTCCGACAGACGTTATTTGATGGTTTCACTCACCGCCATGTCTCCGTGTCCGTTTCTGTCCGCTGCGTCTAAAGTTGTCTCCTCTTCCTGCACGGCGTCGCTTTTCGCGCGAAATCCCCACGTGACACTCAAAGCCCGCGAAAGGACATGAATATTCAGTTCTACAAGTGACGAAACGTCTCGTCACTGGTCCACCTGCTCTTAAGGGGCGGAGTCTAATTACAATGCTTGATATAGCCGTGCCAGGATCAACCAACGTTTTTCGGTGAGGCTCGTTTCGACGAAGTTGCGGTGACTTTCTACACGGGACTGGGACACCGGTGCGGGCCGTAATATAAAACAAACACAACCCGCTCTGAGCGCTGACGTAGGGGTGGAGGGAGCCTATGACGTAACGATTTTCCCGGGAAAGTGGATCCTGTTCTCAAGGCCGGTCTTTATAAAGTTTTTTTGGTCATTTAAAAAAAAATAAAAATCTTTATTTAATTAGACGGGGCCAAATAAAAACATTTTTTTTTTTTTAAATGAACTTAATTTAACAGTTTCATTTACACAACCTACATTACGAACTATAATGGTAGCTTATAAAACTTATATTATGCTGTAAATCAAAACATGATATATATGATTATTATGTTATACATATGTTATGATTATTATGTTACACATATTATGTGATATATAATTGTATCATGTTATATATAATTATTATTGTGTTATACATATTATGTTATAATTACATCATGTTATATATGATGTCATTATGTAATATTTTTCAAAATAACAAGTTACATACAAAAATAAACAAACGTGGGATTGATAAGATGAAAACAAGGCAAATAATTTGAAACAATAGGACAATTACTTTAAAGATTTAGTCACGACAACTATACTATACTATATATATACCTAGAAATAAGAGTTTGAAAACAATAACAAATAAACTATGAGGGTTGTACAACCCTCTTCTATTTACACTCTTTGTGGTTATTGTCCAACATCCTTTTTTATTGTATTATATGTATATGTTTTATATTTGTATTGTATCTATTCGCTTCCTTCAGGCATCATCACGAGAAAGTCCAAAACTAATTGCATTAAAAAAAAAATAAATGAATTATTAAGATTCCTAGAAACATTTAGTGCGATTACATGAAGAGGTGTAAAGTTTTAGATTTCCGCTATAAGATTCCCAAAAAACACTCAGTTGTTTTCCGTACAGAACATTTGCGTTCGAGACTCATAAGAATAAAATCACTCATAGTTTTACAGTGTGTTTATTCCTCAATGGGTGATTATAATCTCTTAAAGATCTGTTTCAGGGCCGAAAGTACGGATGCAATTCTGAATTTGTGTTTTTCTATTTATCAGGTTTTGTGACATTTAAGGTTTGCCTTTAACAGGCAGAAAC
This sequence comes from Lophius piscatorius, assembly GCA_009660295.1. Taxonomy (NCBI): domain Eukaryota; kingdom Metazoa; phylum Chordata; class Actinopteri; order Lophiiformes; family Lophiidae; genus Lophius; species Lophius piscatorius. The sequence goes on along the minus strand of VRLP01007091.1, from coordinate 9,613 downwards.
CAACAAAAAGTGGGCGGAGCCCCAGCCCTCATAAGACAGCTGGATGTCGAACTGCTCAAAGTCCAGTCCTCCACTCAGGACGGGACATCCGATAGGTCTGACCCCTGACCCCTTATCACAATAATAACAAAAACAGGTGGATGAAACTAATAAAAGCATCACTTATGACATCATCTGATTCATCAGATATAAAGAGACTTCCTGTCAAAACATAGATTTAAATATGTTTAATAAAACATTCATTAAACCAGAATGACATAAGAAAAAAAAAAACAATAATAATGAAATCCCTTTACAAAGCTGTGCAACAAATCAACCGGGAAATATTGAAGACATTCATCCACAGAATTCCCATTCAAAGAAAATCAAGGTTTATTTACATACGTCACACCTGAAACGTGACCCCGTCAGAATGGAGTATAGTCTCCCACAATGCAGTGCAATCAAAAAAAAACAAAGAGGAGCACAGGTGGAGACAGAGGTCATTCATTCATGATTTTAAAGGAATAAATAAAATGAAAAGATCCTTACGTTGTCTTTGTTTACATCTGGAGATAAATAGTAAACTAGCCTTTAATGGAGTAAGTAGTGTAGAGCATGAAACGCACCGTGAGGACAATGAGTTGGTTATTCAGAGATTCTAACAGTAAAACATCATTCATGTCATCTTTTATGTCCGGATACAAACTTTATTAAGAACCACAGGCCGTCGCACCGTTGGACTAACTCCAGTGTGGCGGCACCAAAGCAGTTCTGTAAAGGAGTGTGGGCTCAGATTCCACCACCGTGACGTCACAGACGGATCTCGGGTTATCGGAAGTGATGAGAAGGTGATGCTGCTGAAGGAGGAACGTCTAGATGCTACGATCAAGGGGTGGGGGTCCGATCTTTTTTCTTCTACGGCTCTTTCATATTCCGCTCAGTAGCACGTAGCAACATTTTCCTGACTTTATTACTGACATTATTATAGACAGACGACCGGATGGAAACTCCGTTGATCCTGAAGGGATTTCATGATCGGTTCACTGCCGTAGTTCTAGGAAAGATCTCCATCCTCTGATGGTTCCCAGCATCATCTCCCATTTTCCAGTCTGGAGAACCTTCAGCTGAGAGGAAACTTCAGATGATTAGATGCGATGTATAACCTTCACACACCGTTTCCTCCTTTAGTTCATGGTCTCGGTTTAGCTTCAAGTCTTTGTCTGGTACATTTTTGAACTTCTGGTCTCATTTCCATAAAAACAGTCCACAGGGATTTAAGGCGTGGCCAGATGATTGACAAGTTGTTAGCGCGGCTTGTTTTTTTCGGGTTCTCCGACAGATCTAGCCATGAATAGGCAGAGGGGGAAAACGTGTCTCTCCCAGATCACACTTCTGCTCCACCCGTGGTTCTTCCAGATCACATGAAATAATCCCCAAGAGGATGAATCATCAGTCCTCGGCGGGAAAGAGATCGGAATAAGAGGTGAGGATGTTCCTGACGGGACGCGGGTTTAGGTGTTTCAGGTGGCAGGAGCCACAGTCAACGTCCCATCATGCCTCTACCGCAAGCGCCGTTTCAGTTTGCGTACCACTCAGAGCCACACACACTTCCTGTCTGTGTGTCCATGTTGTGCCTGAGTGAGGAAGAGCTCGACCCTCCTCAGACCGAGTGACAGCTGCGGGTGAGGATGGGTGAGACCTGGGGGCGTGGACGTACTATTTGAGGACGAGCGTCGCCTCGGAGCCGTCTTTTCTCTTCGGGTACAGCCCGTGGGTCAGGTGGTGCTCCCTCCGCAGGTAGGCGTAGAAGTAATCCGACACCAACAGGATCTGGGGAGAAACAGGAGGAGACTTATAATCGAGTGGACCCGTCAGAAAAAGAATCCCAGAATGCATTGTGTCTATTAGTCCAAAGGAGAGACAGTGTGGGATTCACTCTAGTTGGTTTTCCAGTTTTTTCATTTGTCATCTCTAAACTGACTTACAACAACTTCAGCCATAACATTATAACCATCTTCCTAATAGCGTTTGTGTACATCCCTGTTCTGCCACCGAAACGACTCTGACCCGTGGAGGCCTGGACTCCAGCAGACTTCTGAAGGTATGCTGTGCTATGTGGTGCCCAGAAGTTAGAAGCAGATCTTTTAAGTCCTGGAAGACGGGAGGTGGAGCCTCCATGGATTGGACATCTTTATCCAGAACATGCCAGAGATGCTGGACTTGATTGAGATCTGGAGAATCTGGAGGCCAAGTCAGCACCTTGAACTGGTTGTTGTGTTCCCCAAATATTCCTGAAGCATTCCTGCAGTGAGTCAGGGATCATCATCCTGCTGGAAGAGGCCACTGCGATCAGGGAATGCCGTTTCCATGAAGGGGGTGACTTGATCTACAGCTATGTTTGATTGGTGCTACGCATCAAAGGAACATCCACATGAATGGCAGGACCCAAAGCTTCCAAGCAGAACATGGTACAAAGCATCACGCTGCCTGACCAGCTGGCATGTCTTTTACCAATAATGCCTCTTGGAGTCTTCTCTTAACCGGGTAAGGGACGCACACAGCTGTCCACATAAAGTACAAGAAAACCTGATCCATCCGACAAGCCCACCATCATCCATTACTTGTGACATCACGGTACGCTTTGTGTTACAGTAGGGCTCAGACAACATGAGCTAGCCTTCACTCCCCACGACCATCATTGCCCCTGGTGGTCCTTCTTTAGACCACTTTGATGCGGTTTGAACGGGTTCTAACCTCTGCAGACCATAAACACCCAACGAGACCAGTAGTTCTGGAGTTATCCTGACCCAATCGTCCAGCCATCACAATCTGGTCCTTGTCAAAGTTTATCCGATCCTCTAGCTGCTCCATTTTTTCCTGCTTCCTATTTGGACTTTGATACAAAATACTCAGCTGCTGCCTAATATCTCACACCAACTGAAAGGTAACCAGAAAAACCAATGCTACAAATGTCAGTGGTTATAATGTTGTGGCTGATTGGTGTATGCTGATGTTTTAGGGGGAGAATTCCGCTGTGTAGATTAGAAACACCGGTAGTTGTATCTCACTGACGAATTGAAAATCTGCTCCCTGTCTGTGGGGGCGGTGCTCGGATTCCCCCAGCCAATTAGAGGACAGCTTCAGCCACGCCCACAAATCCATCTCCAGTTTACAACAAATCATGTTTAAGACTTTTTAAAACTCTTTTTAATATCATTATGGTTGGAATTGAAGCCCCTTTCCACGTCTATTTAAGAACACTATAAACTCAATTTAAGACTTATTTCACGTCTATACTGGCAAGAAAGTTTTAAGAATATGAAAGAAATTCAGAACGTCAGCAACGTTAGCTTTTCACTCTCCGCAAAGTTTCTCCACACGACACCAGCACACCACACATACATATACACACACATATATACCCCCACACACACACACACACACACACACACACACAAACACACCCTTCGACTGCAGGTGAAAGGAGGTGTTCTGACAAATTCTATCCAGGGAGCACAGCCCTTTCCTTTTGTTTCCGTCTAAAACAGAACTAAGCGCCGTAACAAACCGTAGCTGATCAGCTGATCAGCTGATCATATAGTTTTCTTACGGCGAGCTGAAAATCCAAATATTTCAAAGCAAGACAATGAATTTCGTCCTACCTGAGCCACGTTGAACAGCAGCGTTATGGCATAGTAGAAGTTAGAGTTGGCGCTGCCGGCGTAGATCCAGAGGTGCCAGAGGACCGGAAACAGCGCCGAACAGACCAGCAGGACGCAGGACACCAGGAAGATGTTCCTCAAGACTGAAGAGAGGAGACACCAGGATAGACGCTTTCACCTCCACCCCTCATGAAATTAACTGTTTTGACATTACATGCATAAATATGTGGGAAACAAAACATGTAGACGTGACCGATCGGTGCATCGACTTCGAAATGTCATAGAATTGATTAAAGAGACGCTCCGCGCGGGAGGACGGAGTGGGCATCACTTTCAACAGGTCAGAATACAAACACAATGCCGACCAGCCTTATTACCACTGTAATCCTTCAAATAGAAAAAAGTCGGTATCGGCTGAAATCTTTATCGGCTGGTAAGATTTTATAAAAATCGGTTAACGGCCAAGAAAAATGCAATCGGCGCACCTCTTGGTTACCAACGTTATAAACACGAACCAGCCTTGTGGACGTAACGTGATCAAGGACCTTTGAGGTCACAGATTGCCATTAACCAGAGGTCATATTGTTCGTGGCGTTCTTTGAACGTATAACTAATGAATGTAAACAATGCATTATTTCGTCTCCCGCACTCACATCTGTGCAGGTGACTCCAGACCGGGAGGAAGGCGAGGTAGAGGGAGATGTCTCCCACCGTGGGGTAAGACTTAAAGATGGAGATCACCGCCAACTGCATGAAGATCAGGAACACTGGATGGTCCCTGTAAAAAGGGAGAGAGGGAAAGAGAGAGAGAGAGAGAGAAACAGAGAGAGAGACACAGAGGGAGAGAGAGACACAGAGAGAGAGAGAGACACAGAGGGAGAGAGAGACACAGAGAGGGAGAAACAGAGAGGGAGAAACAGAGAGGGAGAAACAGAGAGATAGACCGAGAGAGAGAGACACAGAGAGACAGAGACAGAGAGAGAGAGACACAGAGGGAGAGAGAGACAGAGGGAGAGAGAGACAGAGGGAGAGAGAGACAGAGGGAGAGAGAGACAGAGGGAGAGAGACACAGAGGGAGAGAGACACAGAGGGAGAGAGACAGAGACACAGAGAGAGAGACACAGAGGGAGAGAGAGACAGAGACACAGAGAGAGAGACACAGAGGGAGAGAGAGACAGAGACACAGAGAGAGAGACACGGAGGGAGAGAGAGACAGAGACACAGAGAGAGAGACACAGAGGGAGAGAGAGAGACACCTTTCTTACTGACATGAACTGGAGTTGACAGATGGGTGGAGGAGAACAGAGGACCTACCTGAGTTTGATAGACAGAGGGATGGTGTAGAAGAAGGCGTTGATCTGGAAGACACACAGGAAGAAGAGGCGGAAGTGTTCAAACATCTCAGCGAAGAAATACCAGAAGAGGCCGATGTTGGGGGTCAGGTCTGGGACTGAAAGACTGGAGGAGGGAAAACACGGCGTCACACAGCGGCTCCACGATACCATCACAATATTTGACTCACGATACAAATTATCACAGTAATTCGGACACGATACTATATTTCTTTGATTCTATGGCGGCTTAAACTCAGTGGAAAGAACCGCCGTCCCCCAACCGGGAGACCGGGGTTCGAGCCCAGCCCCTGACGCAACAAGCCGTGTGTCCTTGAGCAAAACCCTGAAACCTCACTTCCCCGGGCGCTTCACAGGCTCCGCCCACTGACCTCTCAGGGATGGGTTAAATGCAGATATAAATTTCATGACTCTGTACTGTATGTACGTGCTGTGTGTCACGTGAGGAATGAAGGAAAGATTATTTAGTGAAACGATGAATATTGTGATTTATCGCTATTTACATTTTCTGTCCCCACAGAAGAGCCGCGTTTTATTACAGTTCCAGTTTGGAGATACTGGAATAGCCGTCTTATTCTGCCTTCCTGGAGGATTCAGGCTCAATCTGCTACACACGTCCGACTGACTCTAGTTTCTGGCATCAGACCGGGTCCTCCTGCTCTGACATGTCTGACAGACATGTCAGGAGGCAGGTCCATCCTGAGAAGACATCTGAAATGCCATTTGAAGAATCTAGTAAAACCTGCTCTGTTTACAGCTTCAGTTTCCTGGTTCTGTTTCTGGTGGAGCGGAGGGAAGCTTCCCGCGGGACTGAGTTCACTATGACCTCAGGAGTGTGTGCGACATTAGCGGGCCCACGTCAGAACCTCCGTGACTCACATGAAGCCGTAGACAGACGGCAGGTAGTCCCAGGAGCCCAGCAGGAAGAAGGAGAGACCCACGATGACAAACAGGCTGCCTAGGTACATGAAGGCATACTGAGCGATGAACCACCAGAAGCTGGCCCGCCTGAAATTCACTGGGATGTACTGATACTGGGGGAGGAGCAGAAACAGAAACATAGAGAGAGAGAGAGAGAGGGAGAGAGAGATCAGTTTAAAGCAGGGGTCATGGTTGGTATCATATAAACAACGGCAGAGAGAAAATTTAATGGCAGAGGAGAGAAATGGGTAAAAGATGTCAAACTCAATCACAGAGGGGGCATAGAGTTAAAAACCTGAGTCCAAACCGAGGGCTTACACTGGCCGACATTTACTTAAAGGCACGGTGACAAAAAAGACCATCTCATATAATCAGAACAAGCCAAGGTCATAAAGAAAAATAGAGGAATAGATAAAATAGAGGTAAAATTCAAAATAAGCCCCACCAGCAATCAATAACAGCCTGTAAACAAACTGTATTTGTTTCTCAAGTGAAATCTATAATCACTGCTCTTAACTACTCCTACGCCGTCGTCCCCAACAGCAATGGTACACCCCCCCAAAAAGACCCCAAATCCCCAGCTTTGTACAAGACATCCCCCCTCACTGAAATCCTCAAATTAAATGGGAAGTTATATCCAAAAACATTGTTATGTAAAAAAGAAAGAAAGAAGTAGCTCCCCCTACTGAGTAGAATATGTATTATAAGAGTAAAACACAACTGGCATGTGTGTAAATATATATACACACATATATATATTGTATATTATTGGCTTATTTAACTCTTCTTCCTTCTGGAACTTGTGCTGTCTGTCCCGGTTCTTGCTAAGCCGGTCTGAATGTCAGCAGGAGGCGGAGGACCGCGGAGGAGGAAGGCGCCTGCTGGTCTCGACTGATGCACTGGCTGCACCAATGCATTCTGGTATTTGTAGTATTGCTGACTCTCATGCTATGTACTAGACGCCAACTTATCAGAGAGTATATGGTATAGTCTCACGGGCCGCATGAAGTCGGGCCTTGGACTACATCCACTCCCAGCTGAACGTACCTGCATCAGGTAGAGCAGCGCCGGCGCACACAGCGTCAGAGGGTAGATGGACTGATACGTGGCCAACGACAGGAATACGGCGCTCAGCAAGACGTTTGCTGAAACACAAACAGATTTGTTTTTTTATTCAGATCGTCTCAGATGTTCATCAAACGTCTGTCGATAGTCAGAGAAGCACCTGACAGCCGTTTGATCACCTTCTCACCTCCAGCCCCTTCTTTTCACTTACCCTTTATGGTGGAGAGGATGAAGAGAGCGATGATTGCGTTGTTCAGACCACAGGTGGACTTGGCGATGCAGGACAGGATGGTGAACGGGTTGAACAGGTAACTGTGAGCGAGAGGAACAATGTGTTGGTAGAAAAAAAAACCCTGATTTGCAGATCCTGTGTTTTTGTGGAACTGGATCTAATCTAGTGGTTAATCTAGTCTAATCCACATTAATGTCTGGTCCTACATTACACCAAACTAGATTAGGATCAGGTTCCTGACTACATTAGGATCAGGTTCTTGACTACATTAGGATCAGGTTCTACTAGACTAGGGATCTTGATTTACATCAGAAATGACTAGATTAAGATCCGGTCCTATATTATATTAAACTAGATTAAGATCTGGTCCTATATTAGATTAAACTAGATTAAGATCTGGTCCTATATTAGATTAAACTAGATTAAGATCTGGTTCTACATTAGATTAAGATCTGGTCCTACATTAGATTAAGATCTGGTTCTACATTAGATTAAGATCTGGTTCTACATTAGATTAAGATCTGGTTCTACATTAGATTAAGATCCGGTCCTACATTAGATTAAGATCCGGTCCTACATTAGATTAAACTAGATAAAGATCTGGTCCTACATTAGATAAAGATCCGGTCCTACATTAGATTAAACTAGATAAAGATCTGGTCCTACATTAGATAAAGATCTGGTCCTACATTAGATAAAGATCTGGTCCTACATTAGAAAGAATGATGTGGTTCTGGTGGTGTGTAGTTGTTCCCAGAGGTTCTGGTATGGACACCCTCGCACAAACCATAAAGGTCAGGACGACTTCTTTAATGACATCATAATTTGGAGCCCTGTGAACGCGTCATCAGCAGCTGTGACTGAACAGGGTTCTGGAGAACAGTTCTACCCTGACGGGTGTGAAAGCTCTGTGGAGGTGTTTCCTACTTACAACACGACGACCTTCAGAGGGATGTAGAACATTTCGTTGGGGCTTCGGATCAGCTCCAGACAGTCAAGGGGGTAGCGGTTAGCCTCCAAGGCAAATTTCTGCTTCCTGAACTGAAACGCCATCAAAACAAAACCAGCTGTTGAAATCAAACAATGTTTACGTGTGGAATCACCGTTTCAATCTTCGTATACGCAACAAAAAAATGAAAAGGACAAAAATCAGCTGTTCTGTTATTACTTGTTAAGATAAAAGATTACGGTCTCCTGGCTGAGGTCACAGGAAATGCTTACTGCCAGATTACAAATGAAAGCAGAGGTTTTGAGCACTAAACGGTTAAAGTCTGTGTTTCAAACCTGCTGGGTCGAATGAAGAGTGACTAATTATTCCTGATTTTCACCTGTTGTTTGTTGTACTCCTCCACGGCTTTGTAGAGCGCCACCGCGGTGATCACGTCCGCCAACTACGGAGAGAGACGACGGAATCAAAAAACGGAAACACGCAACTTCTGTTTTGTTTTCTCCGCGCTCCGCTTCTGCGTCCTGTCAGGGCTACAGAACATCCTATCATCTACCGTCACCAGAGCAGAACCGGAGCTTCAGCGCCTCATTGGGTTTTCTATAACTAAATACATTTTAAAACAAACTTTTAAAAAGTTTTACTGAAAAAAATTAAGGTGGGGAAATATTCAGACACCGGCTGGTTTATTAAAAAGAATCCAGAACACGTTAGGAAATAATCCAAACTTGATTTAGTTTATGTATTACTGATTATCATTAAAACCCTTGGATGTAAGACGAGTCTCTATTTCTTACTGAAAAATGTGACTGAACCTGTTTGTAAGGCGACCCAATGGCAGCATGAATATGCTAAAGAGTAAGAGTAGAAAGAACGGATCCCTGTGGGACGCCAAGGGTCAAAACGGGGCCACCGAGGAAGAGGCATTAGCCGTGATTATGAGGAAGTCCTACTTGATAAAGTGGATTGTTTGGCCTTTTATAGCATGTGAGGACTTACTAAACAGAATGATGAAACCTGATAAACAAAAAAATTATTTTTATAAAAAACATGCTTCACCAAAACAGTTAGGAGATTGCGCGTTATGATGAAAATAGTTACCATGAATTAAAATGGATTATTTTTCACTCACATCAGATTTTTTCTAACGGTTTAAAACAAGCTTTACCAAAAAAATGCAATTTTTCTCCATAGCTTGATTTCCTAGGTGAGAATATTAAAGGGTTATTGACAACTTATTGAATATTATTATAATAATATTCAATATATAATAAAATAAATATATAATAATATTATTATATTATTATATTTATTGAATATTAAAGGGTTATTGACAACTGGTTATTGACAACCCCACATCAGACCCAGTCTTCCTCCATAACCAGTATTACTTTCTCTGGTCACGACATTCCCCTCTCTTCATCAGTCACCAACCTCGGTGTAAGATTTGACC